>WMED01029537.1:0-10249 GCA_019650415.1 Pipa parva
GAAAATAATTGAGAAGCACTGGGCTAGGTTGAGTAGCTCCATTTGTAGATGTTGTTAGTCTTCCCACACCATCCCACTTTGCCTAGGAGAAAGTACCTGATGCATTTGGGATGCATAGCATAAGGATGGTGCCCTAGTAGCAGTGCATCATGCAAGGACAGCAGTAACACAAAGCAGATAGAAGGTATTACCTGGTTTACCCTTCCTTGCTGTCCATCAGCACATCACCAGCTTACTCTGGTATCTGTACTTGGGAATTTTCCTGAAATAAATTAAATGAATCCAGAAAATATAAAAATGTTTGCTCTATTGGTCATTATTAGTCTGCAAGAAGTGTAGAAATGTGAAATGGTCCCACATCCAATACATACACACATACAAGTACCCTAACCCATCATCCCAAATTAGCTCAGATCTCTGGACAATGTTCCCTGCTTACAAACTAGATGTGCAAAGATCTCTGATCCGGGAAACCCCTGCTGACTCCAAATTAATATACAAATGTCATATTAGATAGGGAATGGTTTAAATCAGTGATGCTCAACCTTTTTCGTCCTGGGGGCCATATACATTTGCGACATGCATGTCATGGGTCGCTTCAAAATTGCGAATTTACAAGTCGTAACTGCAACAAATTTGGAAGTTACAACTGTGACAATTTTCCATAGTAAAGTCATGACTGCGGCAATATTCTCATTCTAAAGATGCGACTGCAACAGTAACAGTCTATGGCAACTGTCTTTACCTGGCGAATTCACACTCATACACACCAATTCGATCTTCAGAATTCGGACTTCGGGTCGTATATGGCCTGCGGGCCGTAGGTTGGGCATCACTGGTTTAAACACCAAATGGTCAATACCTTATGCATATGATCATCATAATCAGAATATACTGCCAAATCTCTTCTTTCAATCTTCTATTCATCATATTTTACCTTTTTCATGGAAAAGATTTGTTAAAATCATTTTTTGTTGCTAAATTTTGCCATCACAATGTCTCAACACACAGGGCTCTGTTCTATAAAAAAAAATGTGTGAGATGAAGTAAGGATTGTGTGCTCCTGAATGTATCATGTGACCCATTATATGCCTTAATCATTATTGCAAAATCCTTATTTTATTCCATATTGTGTCGATACTCCACAAAAGTGCAGACCAGATTTGTGAAGAATTCACCCATGTGTGTTTGTATACAGGTGATTAAAAATAATGCCCAGAGATACTATTAGGGCAGCGGTTCTCAACCTTTTTTTGCTACAACCCTTTATCCGTGACCGCGACAAATTTAAAGCCGCAACCATGACAATAATTCCATAGCAAAGTCGCGACCACAACTACTGTATATTCACATAAACATATGGGAAAACATTGTCGCAGTCGCGTTTTTAGAATTATTATCGCGATTTTACTATAGTATTATTATCATGACTTTACTATAGAATTATTTTCGCAATTTTACTATAGAAATATTGTCACAGTCACAACTTTAAAATTGTTGTGGTCACGGATAAATGGTATAAAAAGTCTGCAACAATTCCAAGGGGTGTTAGGAGATCCCTGGCAAATTGTCAGTCAACCCCAAAGGACGTCACGACCCCCAGGTTGAGAACCATAAGGTGAAAAGTCCAACCAATGCCTGCATCACACAATTCTCTTAACCCACAACATAACAGGAGTCAGATCATGCTATGTTCAGTTAGTTTGTTTTATATTTTAATTGTTGCTGGTTTTGCCTTTTAATTATTTATTTTCTTGCAGCACTGTACAATCCAACAGATAGCAAAAAAAAAAAAAAGTATACACGGATATCATCCATATGTGTACATGCACACTCTCCTGCACACACTCTCAATGTGGTTTGAATACAGATGAATGGAACCAGTACTTATCCCTCGCATTTTTTTCAAGGACATTAAAAACTTACTTGCTTTAATTTTATCAATGGAAAAAAAAAAAAAAAGAAAAAATACAACACATTTTGTATTTGGCTTAAAGCAACACAACGGTGTATTATACATCGCCCGGCTAGCTCAGTCGGTAGAGCATGAGACTCTTAATCTCAGGGTCGTGGGTTCGAGCCCCACGTTGGGCGAAAGGTTTCCTTATTGTTTTCAAATACCAGTAGGTATTTTATATACATTTTCTGAAAACAACTTTACCTTCGCATCAGTACACATACCCGGTTATGCACTCGCTGATGTCCTGCATGCGACATCAGCGAACACTTTAAAGGGATTACAGTCTCAGCGAAGCTCGTGAGGCTATACTCGAGTCACCTCGCGATACTGGAATCCCTTTAAAGCGCATAACCGGGTATGCGTACTGATCCAAAGGATCCGGAGGGTAAGTTTGCTGTTTGGTGAATTACCCCCTAAATCGCTGGAGACCTTGATATAGGTTTAGAATTTATAACACAGATATCTTGCCATTTAAAAATCTAAAGGTGAACTACAATGCAAGCTCAACAACTGTGACAATTCTACTTTAATATTAATGTAAGAGGGGTCAGAATAAGTGTTTGCCAGTTTCACCCTTTTAACTGTAGAACTGTTCTGCATCTGGATAAATACAGCTTCTGAACTGGTAAAAAAAAAACCAAAAAAAAAACCCATTCTGCTGCAATAAAGTTAGCCATGCTCATTATTTATTCTCCTTCTTACTCTACATTCTTTTTAATTCAACCCCATTAAAAGGTGGAAACTAAAAGGCTTGCCTTTCCTGAACACTCACATTTAATTTAAACATTATAAGCTCATATCATTTTGGCACCTCCAGGCATATAGTTCACACACACACACATATCTCCATGTTTTATCTTTGATCCATACTGTGCTGCAAAGCTGAAAACAAATGTTTCCTTTCAGAGAATATATCACAAATATGTTGACTAGTGCAAATTTAACGTATTAGTAACTTTAAAAGCTCTCCCAATAACGTCCCACTGAGGGCTGGTTTAAATGGCGTCATCACGTCGGACGCGTCATCACGTTAGGAAGCGTAAGTAAGGGCCAAGCCTCGGTTGCAGAGCGAAGCAATAAGTAGGGGTAGTGGTGTTCGCGCGCTGTGGTCTCCTAGGAGACCGATATACAATGAGGCTACTCAAGCGCAAACAAGGCTTTGATGTGAGACAGTGTTCGCGCTCCTGACTACTCCCAGCGATGGCGGCGAGTGGGTAACACACTTTTAAGAGTTTTAGAGTTTGTGAAGCAGTGGTCACTTTGTGGAAAAATGAACAGTAAGTGTTGTTTGTGCGTCTCTCTTGTAATTAAGTAGCTCAGTTACATACATACAGTTTTATACTTTATAACTTGTGTTTGTGGGGTCAGACTTTAGATGGATGGGACGGCTCTCATTCTGCCTTCATTGCATTTGGGAGTTAGAGGATGTACGTTAGTAGTTACCAAGGCTTGGATCAGACATGAACCAGTGGGATAAAATTACTAACAAGCAATATGATATTTAAATAGCCACTAAATAATGCAGTGGACTCAGTTGAGAACAGAAGTGAGTTATTCTCTGCAGCACTGCCTGAAACATGCCTCATTGGCTCCATGAAAACATGCTTCATACCTTCCAAGGTGTCAGTGCAATGGCACCCAGGTCCCCTTGCTATTGCCCTCTCCAACATAGGTCTTGTATCTTAGTTAATATATCAAAAAGCTAGGGAAAACAGCCAAACAAGGTATCGTGCTACCGAATAAATGTAATAATGGGCTGCATTACGTGTTTTGGGCCGAGGCCATTTATCAAATAACTGATTTTATAAAGTTACTTTATGGTTGTCATTTGATAAAGGGCCTTGGCCTGAAACATGTAATACAGCATGTTATTACATTTATTCAGTAGCAAACTACTTTGTTCTGCTGTTTTCTCTTCCTTTTTGATGTATAGGATTTTACTTGGTGCATGGACAGATGTACCTTGGGGAACAGCTACTGCTTCCGATTAAGGAAAGTTTGTTCACCATTCCTGGGTAATATTGGTTGTTGTGTGCTATTTAGTGACAACCACCCAAGCCCTGTGCTATAGGATCATCAGTGGGCCCCCAAACCCTGCCCCTGATGTGCCACAGTGGCACTGCAAACTCCTTCACAAATGTAAAAAGATTGTTAAAATCTAAGGCAGTTAATAATCTCAACTGAATTCTAAGCTCAAAGCTGCAAGCGCTACCAGTGTAGCCAGTTACCATAATGTGTCTGTTGAATAAGAATGACACTACATTCATGCAGGTGCATCAGTAGACAACAAAAAAAGCCAATAATATAAATTCCAGCTTAGTTATCATACCTCAGGAGGTCTTCACTGGGCCCCTCCGATACTGGATGAACCTGAAGATGCTATGATGGGCCAGTCCAGCCTTCCCTAAATACATAAAATGAACCTCAGCAGTGCCGTCATCATATTCTTTAAAATGGAAACCTAGGCAGCTGCCTCTGTTGCCTGCACTTATTTTCTGTCCGGGGTAGATGAAGTATGGCCACCTTAGTGGGTTGTACAGATCTGACAATGCCATATGTAGAGTTTTGCAGCTAATACTTTGAGATGAATGATAAGCAGTGTTTAACTAGAGTGCTTGGGCCCATTGTGAAATAAGAGCTCACCATGTAAAATATTTATTTCTTGTCTCTTCAGTCCCTATGATTTAATTGTTTCTTACCTCTGTTTTTGTTTTGAAAATCTTACCTTCTTTACACTACCCTGAGGAATGTCATAATTGTGCAAATTGAAACTTTCAGGATTGCCCACTGGGAGTTTTTCCTGTGCCCTGGTGGGCCTCTGTCCCAGTGGATACACTAAATCTTCATTTTATTTTTACAAAATGGGATTTTTTTTTTTTTGTACTTTGAGCTTTACAGACTTCATTGAAAGTAATAGTTTGTGTTGTTTGCATGTTTAAGTGTATGGGACAAAATTATGCCTATAACTGCAACATAGATTTTCTTGGTTCATGTTTCCCCCTAGGATATAAAACAATTAGCAAAATAGGGGAAGGTACGTTTTCAGAGGTTTTGAAGACACAGAATTTAAAAGATGGAAATTTCTATGCTTGCAAAAAGATGAAACAACTTTTTCAGAGGTATGGAGTAATCACATCATTAGCATATATATGTCTCAGTCTAAACTAGGCATTAGTGTTCCTTAACTTGCTGCTCCTGTATTATGAATCTACAAAAAAAAGTGTGCATTACAAGTTACTGTTTAGACTAATAGAGTTGAAAGCTCTATGCAAGGGCTTTTATCTCTTGTACTTTGACATTTACTGTAATGTTACTTAAAAATTGCCATTTTACTTTCCATGTTCAGTTTGCTGGTACTTTGGCTTGAATATACAAACTGTTCTCCTGACGTGTACTTGCAGACTCTTGGTGCTTCAAAACAACTTCAATCTAAAGTCGACAAGTGACAGCTGAATTAGGCACAAATCATCTTAGGCTAATGCCTAGGGGCCCGCCTGGTGGCCCAGCCAGCTCCCTGCTTAGCGGGGTTGGGTTCGGCAGCATATGCTGCTGGAGGTGGATGCTGTGCTAATGATCTCCCTCTCCCTTACCCTGCCCCGACTCTCCTCTGTTCTACACACACTTAAGTTGTAAGCACTACAGCAGGAATTCCCCAGTGCTCCCTTCAGCTCAGAGGAGGTGACAGCTGGGGCTAGGGCAGGGTAAGTAACACAGCAGGGGGAGGGTGCTTTTAGAGACAAGCCGATCACTGCACAGTACATGGAAAGGGGATGGGAGGTTGGCAGAGTCAGATTAAGAGCATATGGGCCCTGGGCAAAATTACCAGTGACCTTCTACCCAACCAGTCAGCACCAAGCAACAGTATTCTGCAGCAGTGGTCTCATAAAATGCCCCAGAATAGTGTAGCAGCCCCATATAATACCCAATGCACTGTCGCAGTCTTCTCCATATAGCACACAACCTCAAAATTCCCAGCTATACACATACACTGAGGTTGACTTACCTTCTCCTTTTTCTGCAGACAACATAGACCATGTAATTAGTCAGGTCCTCCAGTGTATACCTAGTCAGAGACTTGTAAGGGAGTGTTGCTGCTGGTTACCTGGCTGATACTATGAAAGAAGCAGGAATTGGCAGCGCCTTCAAGTTTCCTTCTGCCAGTGCAGGCACAAGCACCTTGGGAGAAAAATGCCAAATTGTGCCCCTCACCAGCAGTCTCACCCCATTGTGCCCAATACCGTGAAGCAGTTCCCCCCCCCCCCCCCCCCCCCCCCCCCCTCCTCCCAGTACCTTATACAGTGCAGCAGTTTCCATCCATATTCCCCAGTACAGTGCTGCAGTTCCTTCCCTACAGTGCAGCAAACCCCCCAATTGTGCTCCATGCTGCAGCAATTTTTAAGCTCTTTTTTTCTTGCAACCCTTTGTGCTGCCCCAATACCCCCCTTTCCTTATCCTGTCTTACCTCCAATTGAACCTCTGTGACAGATGTGAAAGAAATACTGTGTTTGTTTATTGTCTAAGAGTTTACAGTAAAAGGATTTATAGTACATCTGTTACATTAGTGCCTGTTTTGACAATTAAGTGATATTGTTTTGTAATTTTTTTTGTTTTGTTTAAAAAAACATCTAATTTGTCTAGGCAGTGAATAAACCCACTAACTTGCCTTGTCCTTATACACCATACAGTTCTGAACAAGTCAACAGTTTGCGAGAAGTGCAAGCTCTGAGGCGACTCAGTCCACATCCAAACATTTTAACGTTGCATGAAGTTCTCTTGTGAGTAATGACCTAATTATATAAAGGATCAGAATGTTTGATGTGCTTGAGAGCTCCTGTATGTAGACATTTTTGAAATTTCTGCATTTTGGTAAATTTGGAAGCACAACAATTGCATGTAACTAGACTTCTGTGAGTCTATTCACAACTTTTTATCTCTATATGGACAGTTGCATGTTACTGAATCCCTTGCAAGATATTTTTTACCCAGTGCTTTCTAAAAAGTTTTGTCTGAAGGCAAGTCCTGTGATAATATATTTTTTTTCTTTTATTGCTGTATTTTGCTTGGATTTTTCTTAAATAAAATAATTTACTTTGCAGAAAGATGTAGCATTTTTGTAATTGCGACGTGTGTATATAATGTAAAAATGATTGTGGCCAGCATAAATTAATTCAAAATGAGAAAAAATTAAAATCTCCGGCACTCAAGTAGAAATAGATAAATACCTTATTATTTCATTAAAAAAGAAAAATGCATGAAAGGCATGTCCAATCCTACACGTTTCATGCCACACGGCACTTAATCATAAAAGTTTTCTCGTTTTGGAACACGTTTTCTCCAGAGCACCTGGCAGATTTACAATATAAGTAATACCACATTAACTCTTATTTTTTGTTCAAGCGACCGTGTTCTTTTCAGCATAAGTGAATTACTCCCAGCACAGAAAATGCTTTGCGGCTTCTCTACCCTCCTCCTATTGCCAAGGGTGATACTTCCTAATTGAGCATTAATCACTGTAGCGCATGGGGGTATATTCCATGTTTTATCAGTGAGTATCGCCCCTGGCCAGAAGCTGCCGATAGCATTTGGCCCAGAGTTTGGTGTATACTGTCAGTTCTGCAGAGCCAATTTCTCTTGTTTCATTTTAATTTATTTTATTGACCACTATGGATAATATACACAATTCACAATGTGATTTTGGATAAACATTGTTTTCTGCCTTTGCAATATGCTAGAGGGCTTTTAAAATCTGGCAAATTCTGCAGTAGGCAATTGCTTCACTGGGTGGCAGAGCCAAACACCATAAAATGTTTCATTTCTAATGCTTTGCCCTTCCCCCCACTGCTACAGATGTATCTACCCCCACCTACCCCAATCATTTTATTGCCTGTCTACCTGCAACTGTTTACACCACTCATTTTATCCCATTCTCTTTTATACTGGCTTCATCCATCCTTGCTTTTCTTTCTCTAACCTTCCTTAAAAATTCCCCCTTTGTCTATTTTATTAAAAAAAACACCCTGATCAACTGAAATGAAATGCATGTGTGAGTACATGAATCTTTGGGTGAAACTGTCAGAACAGCAATATCTCTACTTTTGTACTTCAGTCTGTATTGTTATTGGGTATTAGTCTGGGGAGATTCACCTTTAAAACTCTTGCTCTGATTATGTTCATTTTAAATTGTCACTGTGCTAGTTATGTGATTATTGCCAGAGGCAAACCTGTTATGCATCGGGCAAAATAAAAAGGTAACTGGTGGTGGTGCCAGGTGCCCTCCAGGACAGTACTGTGCCAGTGAATAACAGAGTACATAATTGATAAAAAAAAAAAAAAATTCTTTTTATTGTATAAAAATCTGGAATTTGTAGCCATGCACATTTTGTCATTTAGACATGGAACTTATATGCACATTGCACTGAACTGTGTGTTCTGTATTTAAACAGTGACAGGAAGTCTGGTTGCCTTTCTCTTATATGCGAACTTATGGATATGAATATCTACGAACTTATAAGAGGTAATTTCCCTTTGCCAGAAAATGTCAAATGAATGGTTATTGCCTATCACTTTATTTGTTATCCAAAAATTCTCTGAAAGTCTTAGTGCCATTTTAATTATATCTTGACAAAAAGAACAGCTAGGCTTAGCTATTAATGGATCATTTAATGGATTTTTCTTAAAATGTAAGTTTAGATAGGAGCGAGACTCCCTCTCCAGCCGTGTCACGAGACGTCATAAGCCATGAGAGATGGGGGGTGGGGCCCAAGGATCCCCAGTCCAGCACTGCTGTACCTTCACATGTCTGATAAAGTTTGGAAATTGGTCAATTTTTGTTCTGGTAAAAAAAACATAAGCCTTTTGTGCTGAACTTACCTAGAGGTTTTTGGGGGGTTTTTCACCACATTTTGCCCAGCAGACTTTTAAAGCATTTTACACTGCCTGTGTTTAATTATGAATTTTGCAGTAAAACAAATGTTATTTCCAAGCAAAATATAGATTGTTTTTTAATTATTTTAAGTGAAATGACATAAAAAAACATATATATATATAATTTATTTTTTTTAATGGAAAAGTCTTTCAAGAAAACAGATATTGCTTGATTAATTTTGTTTGCACAAGGCTTTTTACTCCAGATTACAATGAACCCACATTGGTAGACATCCATAACTGTAAAGAGAATTTTATGAGCTTTTTGTAATAAAATGAAACCATATCTAGAACTACCCACATTTATTTTTACAAACTACACACTTCAGGCTAATTAGACCTCGTATTCAAGTTGTTGTAAGTGACTGTACCTGTATGTAGTGTCTTTGAGTTTTTATTTTCAGATTTTTCATAATGGTTGTGAAAAGGTTAACTATCATCAAAATTATCAATAAATAAATTCTCTCAATTCTTCATGCAGAGAAATACTCAATATCTGTTGGTACTTGTTACAGATCATTTGCCAAGCTCCTCAAAATAGATAGAGGGCACAAAAACTTAGTTTATATATTTTTCTTCAAATACATACCTTTTCGATTTCCAGAGGTATCAGGTTTTATGTTGTGGATGCAGATCTCTAAATTAAAACCCTAATGGAAATATGTGTGGATATTGGTAAAAATACAAACCCTCTAAAGCAGAGGGGAGTGTATACAAGGGTACTTCCAGCTGCAGAAAAAGTGGATCTTAAAAGTGTTTTTCAGGCAAAACCACCCCTTTATAGAAAAATAATCCCTTTAAAATATAATTTTTCAAAATATATGCACCTTCAGTTGGAGGCAGATTTTGGCACATACCCTTGCAGAATTTTGTAAGTTTCCTGAAAAAATCATTAAAATGCAAATTCAAAACAACATGTTTTCGAAACATCACATTTAGAAGTACCAAAACAAAAATAATGCACCTTCAGTTATCTAAGTATGCTATATTTGTTATTGTCAGCCCAGAATTATTACTCCACATCTTACTGAATATTGGTGGCTATAAAAACATAATCAAAATGCAAAAATCTGCTACTGCACTTGCTGTTTTCGGCAAAACACACAGGAACTGGAAGAAGAGAAGACCACAGTGGCTGTCAAGATCAGAAGAGAAAAAAGAAACTGACCGCTCAATCTACCAATGCAATGTGTAATCTCTCAGGTGCTCTGGAGCAATGGCGTTTTGCAGATGATCAACGTTTGAAATATTCTCTATATTCCCACATAGGTACAATTAAAATTGAATAAAATCAATATCAAAAATGCCTACGCGTTTCACACCCCATGGGTGCTTACTCATGGCATGAATTTAAAACAATAATGC
>WMED01029538.1:0-10249 GCA_019650415.1 Pipa parva
CATGCAAAAAAACAGGAAATGAGGAAGGGGCAAACACTTTTTCACACCACTGTATATATAACAGTTCAGTTTCCATATGAGAGTTGGACCTTCACTGCTACAGTTTAAAAGGCTGCCTCTTGCTCCTGTGATACTCAAAGTGCACCTGACACCTCAAAACTAATACTAATTTAGGTTGTACTAATGGAATAAACATTATTGTAAATATAAATGTATTTTTAAAAAATGTAGCTTTATACAGCGTTTCTCATCTTCCCTGTCAGCCTGACTTTTCTTTCCCAAGTGTTGGGTTGGCGGGGCTAAATGATGATTGACATTATAGCTCCTCTAATCAGATCCCTTAAATCATGATCTGATTGGAGCAGTTATAATGTCAATCTTCATTTAGCCCCGCCTACCCACCTTTGGAAAGAAAAGTCAGGCTGACAGGGAAGATGACAGAGAGAAACGCTGTATAAAGGTACATTTTTTTTTAGAATACATATATATTTACAATAATGTTTATTCCATTAGTAGAACCTAAATTACTATTAGAGTTTTGAAGTGACAGGTGCACTTTAAATTTGTGTATTTCTGACTCAGGTAGGGGCTTGAGTACTGCTAATGAAGTACATGTAGAATTTGTTTAAAGGAACAGTCAGGCCAAATTTAAAAAACAAATGCATTTTATTATGTGTGCTTATTGACAACTTTTTGTAGATACGATTTATTATCTTTTTTTTTTTTTTTAAAAAGTAAACTTTCTTACCTGTAAAGAAGTGCTATACAGCACTTAGTGGTCCATTCCCCAGCCTCCAACAGCGCCAGCGACTCTACGGCGTCCTGAGCAGGAGAGCGCCTATCAAGAGCGCATTCCTCGCTGGCCAAGATTCTACTGAAGACCTGTATCGGCATTTCCTAGAACTGACAGGGAGAAGCATGCATGTCATCCAGGAAGGACGCATTGATGATGTGCACACTCTCCCTGATAATAAATAATATTATAATGTAATAATAAATCGTATTTGCAAAAAGTTGTCAATAAGCATACATCATAAAATGTATTTTTTTGTTTTCATTCGGCCTAACTGTTCCTTTAAAAGAACCATGATTTTCCAAGAAGATTGAAGGAGACCTAATTCAGGTTGCAGATTAATAGATTGGAGTCTTCTGTCTACCTACCCCCATTAATTTGCTGGCAAAGATAACATTTTTGCAAGTGCTATATTTGAATAACTGCCTTGCCAATCCAAATGGGAATTTTTTAATGATTCGTCTTTATTCCAGGTAACTTGCAGTGGTGAATTGGAGGTCATGATCCACCCAGATGGGGTTGTGCCGGTCCTTACATTTCTCCGCGACCACACAAATGCCCAGTTTAAATCATTGGCTGATCTGACTGCAGTCGACATCCCAACAAGAACTAATCGCTTTGAAGTGAGTCTGGCAGCAAAATGTCAATCCATATAAAAAGAAAGTCAATATTTCAGCCCTTTCTTTAACAATTGTTTTTGCTGGGTTAACTACACCTTTCATAATTTAAAAAAAAAAAAAAGGTGGGTGACAGTTTAAAGGTTCTGAATGGTTATTTAGCATTATCCAGCCTGTCAGTCAACTCCTTAACTCAAGATTCCAAACTGAACTGCTAAAGAGGAAGTAGCTGAGAGAGGGGAGGAACAAACTGGTGCTAAATTGTAAAGAGTGGAAATAAATAAATAATTTATATGACAAAAAGCATTTATTTAACTTTTATTTAACAGTGCCAAAGAGACAGCAAATAACTGTTGGTGCCTAAACTGTTCCTTTAAGTGTTGTTCGCTTAATGGCCATTATGATGTAATAAAATGTAGATAATAAGAATGTGGACAACATTTGTTATGGAAGGACTTTATAAAAAAGCAAGGAATGGATGAAAAATTGATGCTGTAATGTTTCCTAATTTTTCACTTAGTGAAACACCAAATTTAACTATTGAAATACTCCATTTTCAGTGGGCCCTATACCAGTTTAAATATATACCCCATATACTGTATATGTATTTCATAAGGGTATATGATTTTGTGTTTAATATCTCTTTGTCATGCTTTTGTAACTTTTGTTTTCCTTGGTTTGTTTTTTTTCAGATAGTTTACAATCTCTTGTCTTTGCGGTTTAACTCTCGTATCCGTGTGAAGACCTATGCGGATGAGCTGAGTCCAGTTGAATCCTGTGTGCCTGTGTACAAGGCTGCAAACTGGTATGAGAGAGAGGTGAGTTAGGCCAAGATCCTGTAACACAGACCATGGGCCACATCCTGCCCTCTGTCTCTGACCGGCCTGCGTGAGATCCCCTGAGGACCAAGGACAACAGCGGTAGCGGAGGCAGCATTCGGGTCCCGATCCTTATAAGCCGGCATGAGCAAACTGTGCATTTGAGTTTACGAGTAGGACGCATGATGCTTCAGAAGTGACAGGGAGAGGGGGGTTTTCTGTAAAAATGGGGGGCATGGCAAATGTAAACTGGCCCTATAAAACCATTCCAATTTCTCATGGCCGCATGGGAAAATTAACGACCCACGCCTGCTTTAACAGCAGCCAAGTAGGTGATCTTAATGGCATTTTGAGGAAGGCTGGGGAAGGTCCACAATTTATTGGCTTGAGCCGCTCCTCTGAAAAGGTCCAATCAGTGATATTCACAATTCTCTGCTTGAAGTTAAGGCTCATTTTAATTCACAAGTAATTAGTTTATTTTCCTACTTCGCTGGAACAAAGAACGATTTGTCTACTGTTGTTGACAGATGATGATTTTGTGTATAACTTGTGATTGACCTCCCTGAATGGTCCTTTTTATTATTCATGGTAGTCTGACATTGACTGCTGGCGGAGCGTGTATATGGTCATCGGCAGAAAAACAAAAATGATTGCTCAGATCCACATAGCTTTAGAATAACATTGACCTGTGTGCTCAGGACAATTAATATGTGTATGTACAAGCTTTTATTTCTCTATTTAAAATCACTTTTTGTGAACAGATAAGACTTGTGCGTTTCACACTTTAGTGCTTAATCACAACCTCATTGGCAGACTGGATACACTGTCCCTAATGAATGTATATATATTTGTACCTATGTATGTATAATTTTATTTATAAAGCAACACAAATTTACACAGTGCTGTACAATTTACCAAAAAAAAACCACATCCACAAAAATTAGCATTGCATTCAAACTCATTCATTTGCAAGGGGTAACCACATTAACACACAAATAAACTGGAAACATTTATTAGACAGCACACGGGACGGACTTGGCATTTAAAGGGTATGTGTTGGAAAAGGTCATTATTATTTTCCATTTCACAAATGATGTGTGCACAAGAGGTTTGTGAAAATGTTTTAGGCTGTATTACACTGTGCAATTTTTAAACTTGTCATTTGATGATAACTTTTTATCTTCATTGTTTTTTGTTCTTTTACCTTAGGTCTGGGATATGTACGGGGTATTTTTTGCAAATCACCCTGACCTTAGGCGAATCCTAACAGACTACGGGTTTGAAGGTCATCCTTTTCGGAAGGACTTCCCTCTGTCTGGATATGTGGAGGTGTGTTTATTACATTCTCTCAATATGACGCAATCAGCCACGCCAGACGGATTGCTTTCCCCAATCTGTAGGAAATGAATGAATTCATGAGCATTCCAAAATGTTTCCCAGTTTACCTCTTGTGTAAAGTGTATTTAGGGTTAAATAAGTTTGTCTTCTGGTCTGAAAAGTTTGCTAGTATTAAGGGGGTTATTCACTAAAGTCTGAATTGTTGCGTATAGGTGCGAATTTGCCAGGTAAAGACAGCCTCGTCTTTATAATGAGGATATTGTCTCAATCTTAACATTAAAAAATCGTGGCGACTTTACAATGGGGAAATTGTTGCGGATTTGCTCTGGGAATCCGCTGTTTGAGAATTCGACAGTTGAATTCTCACTTTAGTCAGTAGTAGTAGTCAGTAACCCCCATAGATTACAGTGGGAGAGAGATCCATCTTGCTGGATAATGGATGCAATGATAAAGTCTTCCTGCTTTGGTGTTATTTCAAGTTAGGAGATGTTTTTCACTGCATATTCTGCTGTTATTTTGTAGGTGCGTTATGATGATGAAGTGAAGCGAGTGGTTGCAGAGCCTGTCCAGCTGGCTCAGGAGTTCCGTAAATTTGACCTGAGCAGCCCTTGGGAAGCTTTTCCTGCTCACCGTGAACAGCAAGAGACCCAGAAGTTGGAACCTGGAGAACCCAAATAAGGCAGCCAATGGTACTGCCCTCCACATTCTTTGTGCATTTGCTGACAACATATTTCTGTAAATAAATAAACACCTAAACTCTTTATCTTATTGTAGTGATTACAATTCCAGAAAGAGATGGATCAAAGAGATGGATTACTAGTGACCTCTTCACAAGTAATCATTTTAGATAGTTAAATTAATACTCAATACACTAATATAGCTTGCAAGCAGTATTTGTGAACAAGTGTCTTACACAACTTTAAGCGCGCTGAATTTTATGAGTAGTAGTTCTGGGGTTGTTTGAGATAACTGATTACTTTCCTGTGACTCTATGCCATGGTTTGGATGCTTTCCTTCAGTGTAAGAACATTACAAGTTACGGGTACTGGATAACTGGAGGTGGGATCTTGATCCAGGGAATTATTCTCATCCTTCAGTGTAAGAACATTACAAGTTATGGGTAACTGGAGGTGGGATCTTGATCCAGGGAATTATTCTGATCCTTCAGTGTAAGAACATTACAAGTTATGGGTACTGGATAACTGGAGGTTGGATCTTGATCCAGGGAATTATTCTGATCTTTCAGTGTAGGAACATTACAAGTTATGGGTACTGGATAAATGGAGGTGGGCTCTTAATCCAGGGAATTACTGTTATTACATATTGGAAAAATAATTTACCAGCGACATACATGTCAAATTACTGTTGGAGGCTGAACTGTTTAAATTGAATTTAAAAATGCTGATTATCCAGTTGATTGATTATTCAAATATTTATTGTAGAGGAATTTGCTGTTTGCTTCCACTAGATGGAGCATGTGGACTGGCAAATTCAGGGAATAATCTGCTTTGCGTATAAACAAGTTCAAAGGCATGTACTTCCTCTAATGTGTTCTATGGGGAACACACACCATAAGGTTAGGGATGTGAACTAGAAATGTCATTTGTAAGTACGCCATAAAGGTGCTTCAGTGGAAGCATTCCATTTGCTCCCAGGTGGACTGGATGTAGCTCACAGAGTGAATGCTGCCTACTAATGGAACTTTAAACAAGACTGCATGGGGCTTTTGGTGGAAGTATTAGCTTGCCAGTAGGTAAACAAAGGAGACTATAGTGCAGGGGTTTCAAACACATGGCTCAGGGGCCGCATCTAGCCTGTCTGGAGCCCGCTCGGAATCAGAGTTTAGGACATTCTTGGTACAGCAGAGAGCAGTCTGAGAATGAAGCATTGCCCTCGGTGGGTGCAGAACCGCTGTGCACAGGTAAGATATTGGTGCTCAGTGACACTGCAAGAAATAATTGGTGGGAGGTGGAGCATATCAAACGCAGTCTGTCAACTTTAATTTTTTTGCCCAGATAAGTTTAATCCCCAGCAATAGAGAAAACATGGGATGGCAGTGAAGACTTTAAAATTATTTTAAGTCAAAATAAATCATATTGCTTGACTTACAGCTTTGAAATGTTGGACGGTGTTCCTCTCCTTCTATAATAACAGAGTTGTAAACCACCTGACCTCTTACGGTTCAAGGTGCAAAAAGGAATCTGCTCCCGCTAAACTACGCCGGCGTATAAGACGACCCCCAACTTTTCCAGTTAAAATATAGAGTTTGGGATATACTCACCATATAAGACTACCCCTTTTCCAACGCAAATCCTGCTTGGATTGGTCAGATCTCTCTGTTTCCAAGATTATCAGAGCACCATCACACTGTGATGCTCCTTCCCACACTGTGATGCTCCTTCCCACACTGTGATGCTCCTTCCCACACTGTGATGCTCCTTCCCACACTGTGATACCCCCCAGCTCCTCCTTGCTGGCTGTCTGTGCTGTAGCACTGAGCTGAGTGCTCAGCACACAGGAAGTTTAATCAGTGCTGGGGAGAGGAATCGCTATAGCGCTCAGCGCTACAGCACAGACAGCAGGCAACGGAGGAGCTGGGTAAGGAGAGGGACACCAGGCGTATAAGACGACCCCCCAACTTTTCAGATGATTTTTGGGGGGTTAAAAAGTAGTCTTATACTCCGGCAAATACAGTAGTTAAAGGATCAGTAACACAAGAAAAAGAAAACTGCTATTTGGATTGGCAAGGGACTTATTGCTTACTATACAGTAAATGTAATAAAGTTTCTCAAAGAAATAAAAATCTTAAGTTCAGCTTCAAAGATAATATTTTTAACAGAACTGTGTAAAAAAAATTAACTGCCATGCCAACACGAACGCGATTCATTTTCTGGTGTTGCTGGTTCTTTAAAACTCACACATAGACTTAAAATATCACGGGGGTCATTCATTAAAGTGTGACTTCGCGTCTGTTCCTGTCACTATGATCAGGAAGATGTGAATTCACTTCTTCATGGAGCAGCGGATTGCGTCAGATGCGGTCGCATGTGTAGTGCTGCATAGTTAGCCACACAATAGTAGGATGAGAAGTCATGCGGAGTGAGGCGAATTTAACAAGTGAAGGGCAGTGACGTCAGTCTCACCATATCCCACTAACTATGTTAGTGAATAATACTTATTTTTATAAGTCACATTCTGTCTTGTTCATGTTTAGTAGTAGACTAATTTAGTTGCAATTGCCATTGCTAATTTTAAATGAATAGTTCTCTTATGCAGCACTGGAGTTGTGCCATCAACCCCACAATTCGCCAGTCTAATGTAACAAAGACAAACAGGTGAATTCGGAGCAGCACGCACTGCAGAATCCGCTCCTTCAGCAGACTCCATCACAAGCTGAATATACGAACTACTGGTGCACACACAAGCAAATTGATGCAAAGAGCTCAGTAAGTCCACGCCTGGAGTAAGCGTCTGTATTGGTCGCGAATTTGTCACATTGCAGTTTGTTGCACAAGCAGGGTTGGAGAAAGGATGCAAATACCAGCATTTATGCTATTGTTTGCACTTTAATGGATGACCCCCCCCCCAAAAGATCAGAAACTGCATGAAATTTTTTCATTTTTCTTGTAAATCTTACTATTCACTCATTCCTGTGGGACCAAAAAGTGCAGTCCTTAGAAATGTCAGGGCTGGTCCTTTGTTTTACTTACACGTCAGATCTACTGTATTTTAAGCATGGTGGGGCTTAATTACTAACATCATAACCAAAAAAATATATATATACTATATATGAAGGGACCACACAATGCCAGGAGCTGGGCTTTTATGCGAAGTGCACTATTTAGCAATGCATATGGATGTAGCAACACCATAGTTTTTTTTAATGGACTTTATTTAAATGGAAAATCACATAAAGGCGCACACACCTCTCTTCATGATGTCATTAGTATGAGTCACTGGCACTGATCTGCTGCTTCATAGATAACCCGGCTCTGGTCACAGTGATTTCTGTAACTGCTAATGTCTTACATATAACTCTCAAGGTCAAATGTACAAGGAAGTGACTGCAACTGACAGCATCTCTGACACTTTAAGGGTGGCCAAATTGAGCAAAATGTATCAACTAGTCTTCAAAACAACCCTCTAAAGAGTTTTAGATGTTTGAATTGAATCTATAAAATGGAAAATCATTAGAAAGTCAAGAGTTACAATTAAATCTTGGTCCGTAAAAAATTTTTCATAATTACTTGCCCTTAATTTTTTTTTTTTTTTTTTTAATTTTCATACAAAAAAAAACCAAACAAATGTAATTCATCTTCTACTCCACCCTCAACAAGCCTCCTCCCCCCCCCAACAAGTATTGCTTGGAATGTTTACGTGTCAGTGAATCCTATTGAATTTCATCCCGTGTTACGCAATTCCCAGTTCCGTTCCACATTTATTATCCTGATCCATGGGATGTTCTATTTCCCACCCATAATAAGATCATGCAGAATTAGACGAAATGTACAACAACATGCTCACTGGATACAGAAGGAGACTGAAAATCTACATCTCTCAGGCAAGGATTTGATTCAAGTTCAGAGTTTTAGTCCAGCACTCTACAACCTCAAATCTCTCATTTCTGACTGGGGACAGGTTGTTGGAGAGTCTCTTCTGGGTAAACAAGAAATCCAGTAAATGTAATATATTTTCCATGATTGCTGTAGGCCCCGTAGCCTTCGTGTCTGTGACTGTAGAGCCAAATTGTGTCTCCAGGATGGAGGGACAACATCATGCTCTGGCTCTGCATTTCACGCTTTTTGGAATTGCTGTCATCGTAAATCATTGCTTGGACTTCATTTTGGTTCTTCATCAACTTGACCGACATGGTCTTGGAAGGCATTTTCCCTATCGTAAATGCAAAATAATAGGCTCCTGCCACCCTGCATTGAAATTCCCCCGAAGACAAGTTAAAATCTTTCCCAATATTTACAAATTCTGTGTCAAAGGTGATAGGCTGATGCTGGGTTTTTCTGTCTTCTTCTCCTACGAGACTTTCTGTGCGGGCAACAGAGAAAGCAGACCTTGGATTTTTGTCTAAAGATGGTTGATCAGCAGACATGACACCCTCTTTAATCGCTTCATTCAGCGCTGAATCCTCTTTTCTATCATCCTGTATTTTGACATAGTTCTGTAGGGTGTAAACATCATTAGTGCTTTGATACGTAGCAGTCACATCTGGATAGATAAGGTAGCCATTAAAGGTTGTGTAAGGGCCAATATTGCTATAGATGGCATATTTTGGATCTCCATGAAGACGGAGCCAAACTGTATCCCCATAGTCTAGTTGGAGCATGGCACTCTGACTTGCCACTTTCCTCTCTTTATGGTGATGTTCATCATAAACAATAACCTGGACCTCATTTTTGTTCTTCATCAGCATCACCGAAAGGTTTTTTTTGGGAAACTTCCCAACTGTGAAGGAGAAATAATAAGCCCCTGGAATCCTGCACCTGAACATGCCGGTTTTTGGATTGAAATCTTCACCAATGTTTACGTAAACCTTATCGAACGTAATGACCATTTCTGGGCCCCCCTCCATGCTGCTGGTACGAGCAACTGAAAAAGCAGAGCGGAAGTCTGCCGCGAGAGTTGTGTGGAAGTTCAGAGTCAATTGGGCCAACATTCCAAACAGCGTCAGGAAACCTGGGGAAAACATTCTGGAGAAAGGGGAGAGAAGGAACAACATGAAGACACAATATTCCTTTTGTAAGGTTCAATAAAGTCAACTCATCAAAGGTCTTGCAGGTCATTGGAATTAGGACTTTGGTCTTTTATAATCTATAGACACTTGTCTATCACAATATGTACATGACCATTAATAGATTTACATATCTAAGAATATGGAGCAAGTCTCAAGCAATACTGAGTTCGTCAATTTATAACGACTGTTAGTCCAATAAAAAAAGGTATCACCAGGTATTCCAATACTCATTTTTTTGCATCTGTGGACTAACATGATCCACTCTATCTTAACATTATATATAATCTCCCAGTACATTGATCTATTATTACCACAAGGATAATGTACACCTTGTACGCTGTAATATATCTGTATAAAATGCTTCTGGGGAATCTGAGAGTGTGGTTTAGTCGCAGGGTGTCTACATAAAGGCCTTGTTTACACTAGGGACCACAATTTATTAGCAACATTGCTTCTGCCTTTTCCAGCTAAAACTTCAGATTGCACATGGTGCAATTTTACTGCCCCTTTTAACTTTCTTTAGGACTTGTAAAGTTGCACATCAACTTCAGAAAAGTCATAGGATCACATTTTTTTTTATTATATGTCATGAAAAACAAAATAGGTTCAAGCATTTGTAGTGTGTATATATATATATATATATATATATACACTCACCGGCCACTTTATTAGGTACACCTGTCCAACTGCTCGTTAACACTTAATTTCTAATCAGCCAAACACATGGCGGCAACTCAGTGCATTTAGGCATGTAGACATGGTGAAGACAATCTCCTGCAGTTCAAACTGAGCATCAGTATGGGGAAGAAAGGTGATTTGAGTGCCTTTGAACGTGGCATGGTTGTTAGTGCCAGAAGAGCTGGTCTGAGTATTTCAAAAACTGCTGATCTACTGGGATTTTCAGGCACAACCATCTCTAGGGTTTACAGAGAATGGT
>WMED01029540.1:0-10248 GCA_019650415.1 Pipa parva
TTTAGTCACGCAGAGGGCGCAAAATGTTTTTCTTCCTCCTAGGGGGGGCATGACATAAAATAATTGAGAACCACTGCACTATAAGATGCATTGAAGATAAGGCTGCTCTCAACATGAACAATGAAAATGGCTCATTTCCATATAAAGCAGCAACTCATTAAAGTTGTTTGGGGACTAAAGTACATTGAGGAGTGGGTATTAAACAAAACTACACCAGTCTAATGATTAGGATATAATATGTCTACAAGAACTCCAGACATGTCATATCAAGTTAATAGAAAACTTGCAAACAGCATTTGAACTGTGAACCAGGGTTTAAACTAGGTAAACAGTGGAGCAATAATCAAGCAAAGAGAATCTAGTTTTAGTGGTCTGACATAAATTATCAATGGACCAATAAAACACAATAGCATTTTTCCTTTTGTAATACACCTCTTATCACTTGGGTAAAAAGACCTCTGCCATTGTTTACAGCAGAATTCTGGATAATACAGTTTAATCTAAAGCCCCAGAAGGTCTCAAACCTGAAAGTAAAAGTCTTTTAAAAAAAAAAAAAAAAAAAGTAATTCTTTCTAGAACCATTTCCAAATTTTTGCTAGAGCAGATTCAATCAAGAGATTCTAAAATACATATACATTTAATCATTTGCCAATAGTCTCCTTTTTAGGGCCAGCGAGCTGACTGTCCTAATTTGCCAGAATACAGCTTTATATATGTTCTACAACAAATTCTATTCTATTGTTTTCAGCTGAAGTCCTCGTGCTTGTATTTTGCTGTATCAGATGGAAGTCCTTTATATGCTACTACCAGGTCTCCATAAACTGCAAAGCTCAGTTACAGGGTAAGCAGCATGTATGTGTGCTTCTTCTAGCCCGAGCATGAAAAGATGGTTTAAACCCTGGTCAAGGGCAGCGTAGTTAGAAAGCAATACATTAGGTATGTTTAAAGGGTATGAAAAGTTTGAATAAAACATTATTTATTTCTGAGATGTATTCATATAGAAAGCCAACCTAAACATTAAAATGTAAAAGTGATTTTGGGATCAGTAGTACTCGCCTCTTGTTTAAAGATCCCTGCTCCCCCAGCCCTTCTATGTACAGACTCTTCCTGTGGAGTGCTGATAAGCCCTGCCCCTGAGTGACACCACTCGCTATTCAGAGAGCAGTTCTTGTATGGTTCCCCCCCCTCCCTTCTCCTCATCTAAAAAGCCCGTTCCTAACCTTGAGCATGCGCAGATAAGACCTGTCCACCCATATGTGCTGTGGAGAGAGAAGCAAGGGAGAGGAGGGGGCGTGGCTACAAGTATACACTTCCCATACAGGGAAGTCATTCACAGAGACAATGCAGTTACAGTGGGATTTTGAGCTCTGCTGAATTTATCTCTATATTGTTTGAAAATACGTAAAGTGGCCTTTCTTTCTAGACAGGGTTTACATACCCTTTAACCTTCATTGACTTCATTTTACTATGTGACCCTATCTAATAGAATGATATGCAAGTGGTAAAAGCCTGTTATTGAGAACACAGAAGCAGGTATTTGAATGAATAACCAAGAAAAAAGTACAGCGTGAAGAATGGAAATAGTATAGTTAAAGCAGTAAATGCCAGACTGCTAAGTGCATTAAGAAAATCAATGTAAGAAGCTGGGCTTACCATTTCCATTATCAGATGACCACAAACAAAACATTTGTCTGCCGTTTGCTGAAAGCCAGAATACTGTAATAAAAGAAAGCAGAAATCAGTAAATGCGTTCATTTAGAAAATAAAAAAAAGATGAGATATTAGAATGAAGAAAAAGAAGAATGCAGTCCTACAAACTTGTCACCAGGACAATTGGTTATCCTAAATTATTCATGGTATGAGAAATGCAGACAGATTCGTAATAATCCTGCATGAAAGAATAGTAATATTTTATAATTCAGAATAGAACAAGAGAAACCAATATACATATTTAAACAGATTAACCAAAGAGAATCTCTCTATTTAAACTGCTCTTTGTATACCGCATATACAACAGACACAATATATAACAGGAGTTAACTAAAGCTATGTACAGCTGAAGGTACAAAACAAGGCTGAGGTGTTGTGTTTTTGTTATTTGAAAAGTCACAACCAGTATGTATGCATGCAGTGCCAGGGCACACTTAAAATATGGCTGAACTGATGCTACATGTTGGGTGCAACACCAGTGTATGATGGAAAAAAGCAAATACTGAACTGTTTGTGTCTGTGACACTAGTGCTCTGGGCATCATGTGTCTGCAAGTCCATTTGTACTTACAAATTAAGTAGATACATCTGACAACACATGACCCTGGTACCCTAAAGCCCATGAATATATCCAAAAATGGAAGGAAGCCACAAGTTTCTTAATAAATGAGTGGCATACCTTTACTATTAAAATGTGGGACAGAATTGGACTCTGCCATTGGTAAACAAACCCAACACCTCTGTACATATACTGTCCCCTTTTGATGTGGGGCAGAATTGGACTCTGCCATTGGTAAACAAACCCAACACCTCTGTACATATACTGTCCCCTTTTGAATAACATCTTCCATATTCAGGTAAGCCAAACATTCAGGCCAACGCAAAAAAACATGGACTGTTGGCATAAATATAGTGTATAGTAATATGTAACACTGTAGTGTTACATATTAGGGATGCTGCTGTCAATACCACTGCGGCAGCTGGCATAGGCAGAATCAGGGCTGAGGAGTCGGGGCACATTTTGGTGGCGTTGGAGTCTTTATAAAATGGACCGACTCTCAAAATATATAATAAATTGGTAGAGTTAATTCATTGCAGTATATGCTGAATATATTTTCATAAGAATTTGGGAAAATAATGAAATGTCCTGTAAAGGTCTGTTCTATTCCTTATATAAGGATCTAGAAGTGTTTTGCATATTTGCAATCTATTAAAGTTTTTTGTGTTCTAATTTGCAAATTTGTATCCAATAAATATATTTTATGTTCTACCTCAATAGCTTGATTATTGTGTCATAAGGATGATAAAAAGCTTATATTAAGTTATCTCTTTAAAATGCGGCATGTATGAGGGAGTCGGGAGTCGCAGTTAGTGGAAATTGAGGAGTCGGAGCTTTGGCTTACTGACTCCACAGCCCTGGGCAGGATGGCATCATTAAAAGGAGGAAACATGGCGCTTTTCACTAATAAGTACAAACACTAATATGCAAAGGGGGAAAATTTCAAAACAAATCAGTAAGTAGGTCTCTCTACAAGCAGGCCATATCCCCCTTATAAATTATGGCAGTTTATATACTTAGTGAACTTTAGCCGTATGAGTACATTTACCAAAAACATTATACAGCCTATGGAGTTTCACCTCCGCAAACCGTTTTAAATCGGATTTCTTGGCAGCTAAAAGACTGCCATAAATCATTAGAGAGGTCACTTTGGTCACTATGAGAGACAGGGGGATTTCTCTTTCATAAATCTATAGGAATAACTATTTGGAAAGAATGATGCAAAATATCTAGGATCTTCTTTAAAGGCTAAGGAGATGCTGGTGCCTCACAGGCCATTGCCAAAAATACAGATATTTTGCGATGCGAAAGACGTCGGCTTCTTTAGAATTCTATGTATGAATCCCAGGACAATCCTCCTGTGCACACATCCTATCTGCCTGACCATCTGGTTAGACTGTTTCCTGAGGTTTTGACCTAAGGGACATCTGTAAGCAGGTGGGAAGATGACTGGCCAGCAGGCAGCAACAGATAAACAATAGTACAGACTCAGCTAATGCAGGGACCGTGTCAACATGATTGTAAACCTAGCCATATGGCTGTCATTTGATAAGGAATGTAACAGCTGAATCTGCCATTACTGATTAACAAAAAACTGTATCCTTAAAATGTGAGCTAACAAGCTGGCTAGGTACACTGACACATTACAGGACCAGTCAGATGATAGAAGGATTTGTACATCACTTGTGCAATAACCTTCTCCTGAATGCAAAAGATGAAAAAGACTCGAGATAAAGACAAATTCGAAGAGGCAATCACATGCACATTATGGTTTAACCACTAAAAATACAGACTATTTGCATTAATACTGTCATGCTGGCAAATACCATGAACCGTACACTCACTCAGCCACAGACAGACATAACCCTTGTCCTTGCATAGCCAAGAGCCGCTTCAATTCAAACACTTGCTTTTCTCTGGCCACTGAGTGATGTGACAGTGACAATGGAACATAACTACATTTACATTTACATAGATACAGAGCAGCTCAGAATATGGCATTCCAGCGCATTATATTTCCAGGCCTCTGCTATATTGCTCAATCCCTTAATATTCATAATTGTCTGCTTTTATCGTGTACAAGAGATGGATTTCCACAGCTTGTCTTTTATTAGGAAGGAAATTCAATACTGAACTTTATACTTTAGTTCCATAACTTGTATAAGAAATTTGTAAGCTTACGCGCCAATAGCAGTGTCCATGTGTCAGCCCTAAATGTGTCTCAAAGAGAGAAAGAAGTTTACATGTTTCTCCCTACAATTCCATCCCATCTCCAAACTCCCTTGATTAAACCTCAGTATATATGAGTTAACACTACGAGGGCTTACATCGGCATTCTTAAGAACAGGAACACCAAAAATTCATAATACGTTTATCGTTACTATACATTCAGTCTGAGTTTCCTTAAATTCTAAATTGGGTCTATAATGTAAGATATTTAGTTATTGAGCTTTAAAATTTGGATTTAGCCAGGGCACACTTCCTGTATGTGTACACAGAAGCAATAGGACTGGGTGACATTTGTTTAACAACATGGCTGCCTTCAGTAAAAGATAAGAACAGACAAGCAATGTCAAAGAGAACATTTTTACAAGTCCTGTAGCTAAAATAACTACCAGGCCAATCCAAATGGGAATTTTAATTATTTTTTAAGGTGGTTTCCATTTTATACCATAATTCTAAGTATTATTTACATTAAAATTACCAACTCTTGTGTGAGACTCCTGAGGAAATTGTAGTTTCCACAAAATATTTTACTGCATTCGAAAGGATTGTACCATGATTACTGCAGACAACTGAAAGTGCCTTTATTTACAAAAATACTTCATTGCATTCGTTTGCAGTTTGTTTGTCTACAACCTGCAGTGCGGAAGGACTGCGGTTCTGCTAACAGCCCCATGCACTGTTCAAAGCAAAGAGAAGTCTAAAAATAAGTAACCTCATTCCTTCAAGGAATCTGGGCTATCTCTTCTTACTTTTCCTGCAGGAGTTTGGTTCTTAATGATTTGCAAAAGAAACCTCTCCTTGGCACCTAAAATGGGTCAAATTAATGAATTTATGTATTGATAACTTCATGTATAAGAGGTAGTAAGTGACAACTTTAGTTTAAAAAAACAAAAAAAAAAAACGACCTTAAAGGAAATCAGGCCATACCCAATTTTCCACAGTAAAACACAATTCTTCACAAATAAAGTGGTAGTGAAGGCTTAGACCAAATCTCCGGCACAATACATTTATATTTGTTATATTAGCAGTGGCACCAAAGGCACTACAAATGGAATTAAAACATATCTGTTAAAATATAACAGGAAAACAAATAATCTGATAAAGGATCCGAGTAGTCTTTAAACATGGTTCCACTTCTAATATACTGTATATTCTACATCCACAAATAGTTAAGGAGATGGAGACAACTTGTCACACACTAATGGTTAAGGCAGTGGTTCTTAACCGGGGTTCTGTGAGTCGGTCTCAGGGGTTCGGTGGAGCCTCCGCCACGGAGGTCAAGACACAGAGGTCAAGTGATTTATCACTAAAGAAGGGTTCGGCAAATGTGCATATGAAACTGGTGGGTTTGGTACCTCAAACAAGGTTAAGAACCACTGAGTTAAGGAGATGGGGACATCTTGTCACACACTAATGGTTAAGGAGATGGAGACATCTTGTCAAACACAAATGATTAAGGAGACAAAGACAACTTGTCACACACAAATGGTTAAGGAGACAAAGGCAACTTATCACACAAATGGTTAAGAATATGAAGACAACTTGTCACACACCAACGGTTTAATGAGATGGAGACATTTTGTCACACACAAATGGTTAAGGAGAAGAAGACAACTTGTCGCACACTAATGGTTAAGAAGATGGAGACATCTTGTTACACACTAATGCTTAAGGAGATGGTGACATCTTGTCACACACTAATGGTTAAGCAGTGGTTCTTAACCTTGTTTGAGGTACCGAACCCACCAGTTTCATATGCACATTCACCGAACCCTTCTTTAGTGATAAATCACCCTTCTTTAGTGATAAATCCCTTGACCTCCGTGGCGGAGGCTCCACCGAACCCCTGAGACCGACTCACCGAACCCCGGTTAAGAACCACTGGGTTAAGGAGAAGGAGACATCTTGTCAAACACAAATGATTAAGGAGATGGAGACTTGTTACACACAAATGGTTAAGGAGATGGAGACAAGTTGTCACACTAATGGTTAAGAAGATGGAGACATCTTGTCACACTAATGGTTAAGGAGATGAAGACACCTTGTCAAACACAAATGATTAAGGAGATGGAGACACCTTGTCAAACACAAATGATTAAGGAGATGGAGACATCTTGTCAAACACAAATGGTTAAGGAGATGTAGACAACTTGTCACACTAATGGTTAAGAAGATGGAGACAACTTGTCACACACAAATGGTTAAGGAGATGGAGACATCTTGTCACTAAGGGGGGAATTCAGGAAGCTCCGAAGTGAGGCGCGTAGTGTTCGCCTCACTTCGGAGGTTCCTGAATTCCCCCCTAAAAGTGAAGACTGGAATCTGAAAAAAAACACATTTAGAACATCTATATTAAACCACACTTAATCGTTTATTAAACAAGCCTAAAAACATGCAGCTTTCTGAAATAAAGTATCTGTGCAGCCAGCATGTTCCCGCACTGTTGATACTCTAATCCGTTTAAGTTTTGGGTAATTTAATAGCTGTGGCCTTCATCCATTCATGTGTGCATGAGCCAATCAGTATGGCATCTTGATTAGAGGCATTCTTGATCGGTTTGTGCAAGAGTTCATCCGTGGCCGCCAACTACTGAATTACCCATGGCCAAGAAGGGACCCGGATTTTATTTTAAGATTTCAAACTCCACTCCCCCCGAAATATATGCTCATATTTTTGGGGAGTCGTCTGTTGCAGTTACAGTAACAAAATGTTAGAAAAATGTTTGTTCTGGAGAGGGTATTAAAATATGAAAACACATCATGTGCACTATAGTTCTGCTTCAAACCATGCCTTCCCTTACTAAAACTTTGAAAAGACTAACAGACAGAATCATGATGAAAAGGTTAACCCTAGTTAAATGTCTGGTACAATATCAAATTTTTAAAGTGAAGAAGAATTCTGCCCATTCACATTCAGTTATCATTCATCATTTCTACAAAAACAAATATAAACACTGTTAGTCAATTATTTCTTGGGTAATCTTGGGTAAAGGTACACAATAAGAATTGTATACCATTGTCCAAACACTTCTTCATCAGCTTACGTATATTTATAGCAGTACAGTTACTATACTTATAGTAAACATATTCATCTAATTGTCTCCTGAAAAAAAGATTACCAGCAACAGACTGCAATGCCTTACTTTCCCTACTGAGACCTGCTGGTAATCTCACTATTTATTTACATGTGTTTTTATTTCCAATTCCAGAATTGTTTTCGCACAAGGGAAATCCCTACGCCGCATTAAATAGTTATTTTTCCCTAACACACAATATTAGTCATTCTTTGCAATGAAAACTATTCCAAAACAATGTTTCATTAACCTCCTCACTGTTTATGGAAAGGGCATATTTACCCCTCCTTCCTTCCAATGCTGAGAGACATTTGTTTAAAATGATGCAAATGCTAGCTCCCTTCCCGTCGGCAAGAGACAGCAGATCTACTCATTTTACAATGCACAGTTGTGACAGAGCCCCGCCGCTGAACAAAGCACCATTGTATGCCCTGATGATACACTGCAGGCAAACCAGTACTGCTTCTTAGAAGCGTTGTGCCCAGATGTGGGGGAGACACAGAATTTGCCAACTTTCAGTCTGAAATTTAAGCTTCTGCTTTTCAATGGCCCAATGTTTACTCTCTGAAATTACAATCTGAATTCCGGTGACACTTACAACACACTACAAAGGGCAAACTTTGCTTGTAACCCTTAGAGAGCAATGATTTGTAGCCTGGACTGACAGCGGAGGCAGGTGCAGTGATCATTCAGACAGACACTGGTTATGTTTCTGAACTCTCTGATGTAAATACAATAATCTCACAGACAACATTTTTAGTGCAGAATTCTTGGAATAAGAGGCCCAGTTAGAGGACCATTAACATAAAAAAAAAAAAAAATAAAAAAAAATAAAAATTACCATTTGGATTGACATGGCAGTTATTCAAATACAGCACTTAGTAAAAATGTTATTTTTGAAGTTAGATTGATGGAATTGCTTTTTGTCTGTTCTTGTCTTTACTGATAGCAGTCATGCTGTTAAACAGACCTCACCAAGGGCGAAATTTAACAAACTCGAAAAGGACCCGATTTCGTCTTTTCGAGTTTATTCCTGTGAGATCTCGGCTGTTTCTCACGGTACATATCTATCTTTTATATTTTTTTTCTTTTCTTTCGGATTTACTTCTAGTAACGGCTACCTTTTCAGCGAAAAATGCGATAAAAAAACTCAATGGAAAAGTTTCTATCGGAAAATATTGATCGGGGGAAAAAAAAACCCAATTGATATTTACTGCGAGAAACAGCCAGGACCTCGCGGGAGTAAACTCGAAAAGACGAGATCAGGTCTCTTCGAGTTTAGACTGAAGTGAATGATGAATCTCTGTAAAGCACTGCGTAATCTAGTAGCGCTATATAAAAATGAATAGACACAAATAGAAAATTAAATTTCACCCTTGCAAGTCTCTTGTTTCCTAGAATGACTAACATAAAGCATATATACATGAAAGTGTGCCCTAAAGCCCACATTTTAAAGCTAAAGAGCTAAATATCATCCTTTACAAACACAATGTAAGAGTTTTGGAAGAAATGATTGAATGTGTAGTAACTATAAATGGATTTGAGACATTTTCATTTTTGACGTTACTATTGTTTTCAATCTTACGGACAACATTTTCATGTAAAGTGCTTGAAATAACAAGCCCAGTTAAAAGAAATAAGAGGCATTAGATGCCATAAAACGCTGATAAAATGAATATATTTTACCAGTTGTTATGGAAATCTTCTCTATATGCTAGTCCAATTTCACATAAATCACAAATATACTGTATTAACATAGTTAAAGTAAAAAAAAAAAAAAAGGCACAGATAAGAGGCCCTGCATATGTGAGATGATATTGTCCCCCCCCATCCACCCCTTTAAAACCACTCATATCAGTCCGTGATTGGGGATTATGGGGGCAAGCAGCACAGTGTGGGAGGGGGGTTGTGGGGGAAGCAGCACAGTGTGGGATGGGGGTTGTGGGGGAAAGCAGCACAGTGTGAGAGGGGGTTGTGGGGCAGGCAGCACAGTGTATTTAAATATTGTATTTGTTCCCGTTGTTTTTTTTACTTTAAATTAGAATTAAAAAGTCAAAAAATAAAAACAAGTGTTAAAATGCTTACTTTATCTTGAGACGATTGATTACAGTCACAGTATGAGCTGTGTTTTAATTAGCCGGCTCCCGATGCTTCTTCACAGCGTTGGCTGACTGGCCCTGTTACACCTCGGGTGTTTCAGGTCTTAAACATCATCACGTTCAGTGCGGGGGCCAATGAGAACACTCCCCGCAATGACCATGACGATGTATGAGGCCGGGAAAGGAGAAGAAGGAGCTGGGTGCTGGCTTCTAGGTCAGCCAGTGCACTGTGCAGGAGGTGTTGGGGGAAGCATCAGGAGCCAGCTAATTACAGCACAGCTCTTGCTGTGACTGTAATCAATAGGCTCAGTATAAGGTAAGTATTTTAACACTTGTTTTTTTATTTTTTTACTTTAGGTCTCCTTTAAACTAAGGTATGTGCAGTGTCCATAGAGATTTTCATAGGTTTTTTTTTTTAAAGTCCGGCCCTCCATCGGACTGAGGGACAGTGAACTGGCCTCCTGTGTAAAAAGTTTGGGGACCCCTGGTTTAGACCATGTGAACATAACTGTTTATGTTACTTTAAAGTGCACCTGTCACCTCAAAACTAATACTAATTTAGGTTCTACTAATAAAATAAAC
>WMED01029543.1:0-10247 GCA_019650415.1 Pipa parva
TATCTATCTATCTATCTATCTATCTATCTATCTATCTATATCTATCTGTATCTATCTATTCAAGTAATAAATGCCAATTATATTCTCATTTAAAATATGTCTATTTTTTTAATGTTTTTTTTTCTGTTCACACTTCCCTGTGGTAATTAGATATAAAGCAATTCTTCAAAAAAGATTATTGACAGAAATGTATTCCCACCGCTCTGATCATTTTTATTCATTGCCAATGTGCAATGCTAAACATTTCACCCTCTTTCATTTTTTATGACTTAATGGGGTTGCCTCCAGGAATAATATTTTTCTCAGCTGTCAATCAAAGGACTACAGATTGGAGAGGTCAGTGTGGCGCACTGTATTAGTGTTTGCAATTCAGTAATGGGAGTAGATATTAAAGCATGGCAGTTGTGAATCGAGTGGGAACATAGAAATGATGCATGTACACCTGTTATATAAATTGAAAACGCATTAACAGCAGTGCAATATTTTTCTTACAAATACCAGTTTATGATCTGACATTGCCTATTCTTGAATTTCTACAAGATTTCCGAAATGATGGAAAAATTAAGTTTCAAAAACCAGATCCAGTAGAGTTATTTCGAAAATAATGACTCATTGTAACTGACAAGGATCCTGAAAGTTGTCGTTAGCTCTTGATCTTCAGTAGTACTTACTTTTCTCCTATATATAGATATATTAAAAAATAAAAAAAATCAGGCAGATATTCGAGATCAGTGTCTTCATATCTACTGCATGATTCTAGACATCTTTGACTTCATGTGCTGAGAAGGTATTTCTTTCATATCAGTTGTGTTCTATTTCCATCACAGGGAAAAAGGTATTAAAGTTGGAAAGGCTGCTCTCGGTTTTTCCGAGTTTGTCGCACTAGCTCTTGCTGCGTTCCCCCAAGGTTACAACGCAAGTGTTTCGATCTCGAGTTTCTCAATCTCGATTTTTCAATACTATACCATACTACAAATGTAAAGTATGGCTACCTTTCCATTGAAAAATCGAGATTGAAAAACTTGCGCGGTAATCTCGCGGGAACAATGCGAGATCTCAAGCGCTCTTTCCGACGTTAATACATTTCACTCTTATAATTGTCTTTGAGGGTGTAAAAAAGGGTGAATTTATGGTTTGCAGGAAGAATTGGGGTTAAGCGGAGCCTGAGAACTCACCGAGTAGTCAGAAGGAGCAGTGACCAGAAAGATCCTCATCAGCCCATGAATGCTACATAGGGAAAATCAATACTGAATGAGAAATGCCAATTGGTTATGCCCAAGGCACCATGTACCCTTGAGCTACACTATGGTGAAATGTAAACAAGATAATGCCAGTATCCCACATTCCATAAATATATTGTTGTACTAATAAATATTGATACATATTTTTTTGTGGCTCTGAGTGTATAAAAGTGTGTTCCACAATATATAATATATAAGAGTGAGGTTCATGGTCTTGAGGGAGATGCCATGACTGTAATTCTATTGAAAACTTGTGGGTGGAGGGTAAAAGGATCATACCTGCTAGTATGGCTACATGACATCTAGAATAAACATCAAGCTTTCATAGACACTTCTGTTTATACAATGTGCATTATATTTGTTGCCAGTAAAATCTAGACGTGATCATACCAAACAAAGAGAAATGCATTCATTACTCTCAGAGAAAAAGTTTGATATTTTAAGTACTCTTTATAATAAAAGAAGCCCTAAAGTAATCCATGTCTTGTCTATGTAGAAAGCCACAACTTTTGCGCACCCATTAATGATTATTGAAAGACGGAGAGACATATCATTTGTTTTGTGTATACTTACTTTTGTGGAAGGTTGCATCACATGTGACTGAACACCTAGTTTGTCGTATTATTTATAGACACAATAATTGAACAGCACTCTTTTATGTATATCTGGTGAACAAAGGTCCCAGCAAATGACTTTGCATCGTGGGGTTGGTGAGGCTCCCGTTAAGTTTGGCAAAGTTGTAAGCTATAGAAAAAGCAACAAATTAATAGGAAAAAATCACTAGTGCAAAAAAAATAAAAAGTTATTCAAATGGAATAAAAGGATTAATATGAGCACAACTGATAAAACTGTAATTAAAAACTTAATAGTACACAAGTGACCAAGGTGATAACATTTATGTCTTCTTGGTTCCCACCCAGGTATGCAGCTAAAATCACAAAATCCCATACCTAGTATTCTTAAAACTGAAAGAAATTGCACTTTCCTAAAACATAGAGGGAGGGTTGGAAGAAACACAAACTGTAGGGCCCCAGTAGCTAAGTAAAAACCAGCAAGGAAAGTGAGCAAATGAATTAATGACACTTACATTTAGGCCAATAATACTCACTTATCTGATGCCTCCTTACTCTCTTAGGTGCAACAATATCCAATCCTTTCCCTTTTATACAATCGAACAGTGTTCCAAACCAACAGAATCAGAATAGTGTAATATGTTTTCTTAAATGTAAATAAAGGAGGTAAAAAGCACTCACATTCTGTATAAATCAATTAAGCGTTATATAATAGGGATATCTCTTTGCTGGTAGGAAATTTTTTTAGGCGCATTTTGCCACTTAATGACTTTCTCAAAGATGAAAATAGTCAAAAAAACCCTCATGTATAAATTGGGACCCCCGAAAAAAGTTACAACCCCTGCAAAGAGCTGTGGAGGCATTGAAAGGGGTACAAAACCACCAAAGCACAGAATTAAGGAAACAACATCCAGAAATATGGTGAAACATAGAAACACCTAAGTAACACTGCCTTGGAAATTACCCCCCAACTGCATATATCTATATTATATATGTGCTGGTCTGGGTGTAATATCATTTAGGTGAGATGTAATCTCCCAGGCCAGTTTTAGGTTGTTTAAATTGAAATATAAATAATTGTTAATTGAAATTCTGGAATTTTTTTTTTTTGCTAATAAGAAAGGTGTTCTTTTATTATTCCTGCTACATAACAACCTTATAATGTCTGCAATTTATTACAGGTGCCTGCAAGATAATTAACAGATAATTGTCTCACAACAAAAAAAATTTCACAAGTTATTTGTTAGAAACAAACGATGCATCAGAGCAAATATTCTTTTTTTATTTAGTGTCTAACGTCACAAGAAAGGATTAGACATTCCACAGAGTGAATCTAAAGTGCAAAGCAATCTTTACTGAAATGATATCGCGTTTGGAGGCACTAAATGTATTTTGCGTGAGCATTTTGGTATTACAAAATAGTGATTCTTATAGTGTACAAAACTGGCATTCGTGTTTAAAAAATAAATACATAATATTGTGGCAAAAAAAATAAATAAATAATTGCATGCAACAAAAATTTTATTGGTCATAAAATTAAGGAAAAAAAATCTTATGTTAGTATTTTGTGCAGGAGAATGTGGTACCATAGCAATGTTCATCAATTTAAAACAGTAGTTACATCTATTTCATTTGCTGATATGCGATGCTATATTCTATGTATTGTAACTATATTGTGTGTTTTGTAAGGGGCGTTCTTATTTATTAATGTAAAGATTTTACCTTATATCTGCTTTTTTATGCTTTTCAGAAAGATCAGCTTGGACATTTATTTAGATCCCATTTTTCAAAAATATGTTTTGCAAGTACCTGTCAGTAGGGGGCAAAAAAATGTGGAATCAGTGTTGTGAGAAATCGTGTAGCATGTTTATTTAGCCATTACATGTTGTTGTCAAATGTTCTGCACGATTTCTCACAACACTGATTCCTATTTTTTTGGCCTTTTTTGCATGCGGAACAGGACACACAGAATCAGGTGTTGTTTGGAGACTACCGTTTCTCATTGTAAAGTACTGTCAGTAGGGGGATTAGTAGGACTGCTCTTAATGGGATTGTGATATACCCCTGGTTCACCCTGATCTCTTCTTCTGGTGCTATTAGAATATAATCCACAACTATTTAGTGACTGGATTAGTAGTGTTAAATCTATGACCCCATAATACTGTTTTCTGATATTTGTGAAAGCTTAGGAAAGCTTGCTACACATTACTCCACTAGGAGAGACTCTTGGTTAAAAAGTTAACTTTCTATTGAAAAATATATAAAAGTCGAGATTGAAAAACTCACGCGGTAATCTCGTGGGAACAATGTGAGATCTTGCGCAATAAACCGAGAGCGGTCTTTCCTACCTAATAAATTACACCCATGGCATTGGTGTGTTCTCTGAGCTCTTGTTGTGTTCTCCAAGGTCCTTCCTTCTTTTCAGATTCATGTTCTGACCTATCAGCTAAAATTACTGGTGGATTTCACTTCCATTGAAGCTGCTGGAGAGTACAAATGTCTTTAATGCTGTTTTGACGGCATTGTTTCTAAGCACTTTTTTTTCCAAATGTGTTACTTGTATGTATGTATTCATTTATATAGTGCTACTATATTACGCAGCACTTTACAGATATTGATCATTCACTTCAGTCCCTGCCCCATGGAGCTTACAATCTACTTTCCTTATTCAGTTACACACACATAGACAGACACAGACGTATGTTTTTGGATTGTGGGAGGAAAACAAAGTGCCCGGATGAAACCCACACAAATGCGGGGAGAACATACAAAAAAACATACAAGGCAGGCAGTGTTAACCACTGAGCCACCTCACTGCCCACCACACAAATGTACTTTTCATTTGTGTGGTGCTACCAACCAATGAGTGGGTGCCCAAGGTCTCATTATGTCTTGTGTTTCCTTACTGATTACTCTTTAAAATACATCTAATTTCCAACTCCAGCTTGAGTAACACATTTCTAAATGTAGGAAAAAAATGAAACTGCTGGTTTAAGAAATTGTTATTAACTGACTGCACAACTTGTGAAAGCATGTTAGAGATAACAGCGCTGTCTATTGAACTCAAAGATCATTGTAGACTTATTCATAAAAAAACAATGAATAGTAATCAAATTACCAGCTGGCTACCATCTCTCTAGTATATAGGAGATATTTCCTCAAGCCTTTTACTGGGAGGAATATTTATGACCATTATCCAATTGAAAGAACCGTAATGCTTCCTTCCAGGAATCAATGCTGGATTCAGTATAACAGTTTAATGCACCAGTTCATCACAATGTTTATAGGCAGACAATTAAATAATGACTATACAAGCATCACACTAATCATTACTGCATAAAAACATTATGGGGTGTATCTGCCTAAAGAGGATAGTGGTAATGGATTTTTTTGCAGTGATACATCCTTTTTTTTTTTTGTTTCAGAATACTATTACTTATATATACTCACAGGCATTTTAATTAAAGGGTACGTGATTATGATTACTGTTCAGAAAATCTGCCTCTGTGTGTATTAGAAAACTTATGTTTGTTAAAAATAGTGTATGCATAAGAATGCATTACACTAAAGGGTACGTTAACATACATTATCTTAATTCGTGATCATGGCGATGATGACTGATTGTTTCCCCATTTTAGCATAACAGCTAGTTAGAAAACAAGTTTACCTCGGTAAAATAATTTTTAAAAGGCAAACCCTTATCTTGTAATAGAACATAACTTATAAATCACTAATCAATGTAGTTACTCAAAATACATGAATTAGCTTAAGTAAGGGAACAAAAACAAGATTAGTAGGGGGTTATTCACTAAAGTCTGAATTGTTACGTATAGGTGCGAATTTGCCAGATAAAGACAGTGGCAATAGGCTGCTATTGTCGCAGTTGCGTCTTTATAATGAGAATATTGTCGCAGTCGCGATTTTATTATGGGAAAATTGTCATAATCTTCATTAAAAAATTGTCACAACTTTACAATGGGGAAATTGTAGCGGATTTGCCATGGGAATCCGCTGTTTGCGAGTTTGACAGTCGAATTCGCACCTTAGTGAATAATCCCGTCAGACTGATAAAGTCCTTAGTCCAAGTGGCATTCACCCATAAGCACAAAGTATAAGGAAAATTCATCAGCGCTGGCGCCAATCATTTACAGGGGTCTAGTGACTCAAAGCATAATTCAGAATTTGGCTTTCATTATTTTAGTTCCCCTATACCAGGGGTCGGCAAACTTCTTTGAAGAGGGAGCCATCTCTCTCCCTCCTCCAGTGGCGACAAGTATTTAGCAAGGTGGCTAAAGAGCCGCAAGTAGCTCACGAGCAGCACTTTGCCAACCCCTGCCCTATACCAATGACTGTTTACTGCTGATTGGTTGCTCTAGACTACTAGACCTCTGGAAAGACTGCCCCTGTTAATGAATACCCCTACCAGGTATCTATGGTAATTGCTAAGATTCCCAATATGTATACACACCTAATCAAGGGGACTATGTAAATGCATCTCAAATGTGTGTGATATATGCACACACAGATTATTAAAATGTTTGAGGAAGGTACATATTTAAAATTGTTAACCAAAACATGTGAAAATGAATGTGTTCATCTGGCATGACCTTCTGTAACTGTATCTGAATTCTATAATAAAAGCACATTTACTAAAGTCGATCAGGCTTTTCGATTAGTAAATGCATGAGAAACAGCCTATATTTAAAGATTTCTCTTTTTTCTCCTTTTAACTAAACTGTACAAAAACCATTTTATCCCCCCAAAAAAATTCTCCACCCTCAGGCTGGCGTAAATCCATTATTCCTTATGGAGTTAGCCCTGTCATTGAGCCTAAGTCCAAAATATTTCCCCATCAAAAAGAGACATTGATATCGATCTGTATTGGAAGGGACCCCAATAGAAAAGGTTTGAGAAATCTACCCCAAATTTGAATGATTTATTTAGATGGGGAAACATTTTTATCGATCCTTTGTAAATCAGGGGAAATGAAAATTACAGGGAAACAAAAAATGACAGCGAAAGGGGTTGAAATCAATCGATATGATCAAATATGCCCCATAATATTTTATGTAAAGTAATTCATTGCGTATAAGTTTGCTTTTGCTGACTATTAGCTTTCAGTAGGAGACCTACTGCTCGGAAGTATAAAGGATAATATGCATAAAAAGGTTTAGGGCAAAATCTATTAAACTCGGAAAAGCCTGTTTTCACTTTTCCGAGTTTATTAATCGGGTGAACACCCGGAAGTTTCTCGCGGTAAGTATCACAAGATTTGTTTCGATCAATGCTTATTGAGAGAAACTTTTTCCATTGAATATATCCATGGAAAGGGTAGCCATACTTTCCATTAGTGAGTAGTGTAGTATGGCTACCTTTCCAAAACAAAGCAAGTCAACTAATTGTTTGTGAGTTTCAATGTATGTGGTGTACGAGAGTGTCTAAAGAGCAGCTCTGGGTTCCCAAAATGGGAGAAATTAAACAATTTGTTCAAAGAAAATGTCAGTCAATAGGAATAAAAACATTATAAAGTGCAATGAGCTTAATCAGTCATAATATTGGGTGAAATTTATTAAACTCGGAAAGACCGCTCATGGGGGTAATTCAGGAAAGATCGAAGTACCCTCGCGAAGCTTCTCATCACTTTGCCGAGTCGGGTACGCGCTCACTGGTCTCCTGCACTTGGAGATCAGAGAACGCTTTAAAGGTACTTCGTGTGGTCACCTTGCCGAGCCGAAGTACCTTTAAAGCATTCGCTGATCTCTGCTTGCAGGAGACCAGAGAGCGCGTACCCAACTCGGTGAAGTGATGAGAAGCTTCGCGAGGGTACTTCGATTTTTCCTGAATTACCCCCCAAATTGGTCTTCCCGAGTTTATCGTGCAAGATCTTGCGGTATTCCTGTGAGATTACTGCGCGGGTTTTTCAATTTTTTGATCTTGAGTTTTTTTATCTCGATTTCTTGAATTTTTTGATGGACAGGTAGCCATACTTTACATTCTCGAGAGTGGTCTTTCCAAGTTTAATAAATTATAGTATCTGGCATGTTGAAAGGCACGGTACAAGCTCATTTGTGATTCAACTATCATTTCTATTGTCTGTGCAACTGAATCCAACTGACTGTAGAACATCAACTACTCATCAATATACCAGTTTATCAGATCATTCCATAACTGTCTGAAAGTCAGTACAGTAATTGTATCACCACGCACTGGTACATAGGTACATACGGACTCTACACAGATGCACTGCTTTTACACAATCATATGTCTCGCAAGAGTAATCAATGTAAGTCTTAAAGGGAATAATCTTTTTTTTACCTTTTCCTTGTTTACAAAACTTAAAATTTAACAAAACCTGTATTATTAACACATTTATAGCCACTCACATTTATGTATTACACGTACAGCCAACTATACTGCATCGTATCTTTAACTTATGATCTGTAAGATAGACATTTACTATATAAAATAATGATTGCAACAACTTCACAAACAAACAGTACCAGTTCCTTTACAAAGAACATTACAGATGATGGATGATAGAGGTTCAGCACTACAGCTGTTAATTTCTCTGTAGCCAGGAAACTAAGACTTGCATCACACATGTTCATTCTTTAAACAAATTAAATGTAGTGACATGTCTAGCAATCTCGCATCTCCTTCATAATCATCTGCAGAAAAACACACTTCCCCTTTGTATTGCCAAATCTCAAACTCTGCTGGGTAACAAATAAACAAACCCACCCTAGCAGAACTGTTACAAACTTCATTTCTGTCCATTTTAACTTTTTTGTTAACTTTAACCTCTTCTTATATTCACACTCACGTGTCCAAAATCTAATGACCAAAGCAGCTGGTGACTCCATCCCAATTCACCTTCTTTATGATCCCCGCCCTGTAAAAATAATAGTTGCTTTAACAGCATACAACAGTGTTCCACCAAACACTGGAAAGGCATCTTTCACTGCAGTAGTATATAATCACATACAGTGAAAGCTCCTTCGATAGCCCTCTTTCTTCTTTCAGCCTTAATCTGACATGCCTTTGTACATATACAAGCTACATTAGCAGTCCCTTTCTGATCCAAATCTGGGAATATGTGAAAGTCTGCAGAACAAAATATATGTTGTGTGTGAGCTGTCCTGGATGAGGAACTAGACACCCACAATAGACCCACAGTCTGATTCTCTTCCCCTATTTACATGGAAAACACCCTCTAATTCTAACAAACAATATTTACTAAAGTGCAAATTGTTGCTTATAGGTGCGAGTTCGCCAGATAAAGACAGTCAAAATAGGCTGATACTGTCGCAGTTGCGTCTTTATAATGAGAATATTGTCGCAGTCGTGACTTTATTTTGTGAAAATTGTCTCAATTTTAACATTAAAAATTGTTGTGACTTTACAATGGGGAAATTGTAGCAGATTTGATACAATTCGACAGTCGAATTCGCACCTTAGTGAATAACCCCCATAACACAAATCACTTATTATAACTGCTGTTAATGGAATCTCAAGTCTCTAATCAAGAAAACAGCTTTTCTTGACCCAATGATGATTTATAATGTATTATCATCATTATAAAATATAAACACCTCTTTTTTTAAAATGTGATAAAAGAAACAGACCATGGTATTTAGCTGTCTGCCCAAAGTTTGTTTATTTTGTAAAGTACAGCTGTATACATTATCTGTATACATTATCTGTATACATTATCACAAGCATCTTTATGAAGAAACATGTTTCAGCATTTCTTTATTTGAGGTTGGAGTTTCCCTTTAAAGGGACCTGACTGCACACATTCAATAAATATGAACAACATGACAACAACTAAAATATATCTGCATAATAAATCCATCCATAAAAACATACATGTGACCTGCAGATTAGTTTTTTCAGTATAACTCTCCCAAACTATGTCTCATGTCTGAACATCCATTACCATTGTATAAATTGGAGCCAATCCCCTGCACATGTGACAAATAGCGTTTCTACATATATAGTTAACTATTACTTGGATGAATAACCAGTACTGTTAAAACATTCATATATAGTTATTTGTACTTCATGGCATGTTGGTTTAGGGCTTATAACGTTCTCTGTAAGCATAGTTAATAGATCTTAACCATGGTCTTCTATAAAGGATAATTTGGGTTGGAAATATTCCTATTGCTCTTGATTGTGAGAACAATTAGCAGGGTTATGACATCATACTCAAAATATTTTGCAGATTTGCTTATGCAGAATATCAGTCATTTTTAAAAAACCTTAGCAATCCCTGACAACCCAAACCTCCACCCTATGCAAGGGCGTGGAGGCATATACCAACGTAAATGGGTCCAAAGGGCTTCTCCCTACTCCTTCTTTTGGCCATAACATAGTCCAATAAAAGGGCATACAGACGGAAAGGGGGAAATACATCTGCAATTTCATAGGC
>WMED01029544.1:0-10247 GCA_019650415.1 Pipa parva
TTATGGAAGATATGATTAAAAATGTTTTGGTGTGTTTTTTTAAGACTCACAGTGTATATGCGTGTCACTAGTATGTAGAAATATATACAGAAAGATTATTACAGTGACAATGCCTTCTTCAAATAGATCCATGTGACAATGGCATCACTTTGTCCATTAAGCCTATTTAATACAAATTCACTTTAATTAGCTGCTGTTACTACTTGTCCAACTACATTAAAAAGGAAACTCCGCAACAACACACATGGAGGAAATTTCTAAAGGTCATTTCGACCTATTTGCTGCAACTTGATCCTTTGCGCTGTTTTTCACTGCGTTATCGCCGTTTTTTTTGCCACATTTCCCTCAATTTAAGTAATTAGCGAATACAATTGATTTTGAAACAGAAAAAGATCGATATTGATAAATATGGATGACATTAATGCCACTACACGTTACATTACTTTCATTGGAGCTCCTTTTCCATTGATATTGCTGATCTTTTCGAGACTCAGAAAATAATATGTTCCAATCTATTTCCATAGGGGATTTCCACCTGCCTCCACCAGGCGAAATCTTTTCAGTGATAAAAAAGGTGGGGCTTAATAAATATCAAGATCGGTGATATTTTTGGCCTCATTAAAAGGTATCGATATCAATATACCAAGAGAAAAATGTTTTTGATTTTTTTTATAAATATCCCCCATGAAGTGAATATAAATATATCTTTGCTTGAGCCATCACAATGCTGTGCGGTCAAATAAATGAGAAAACTTGAGTTTAAAAGCCATTACCATTAGAGCCCATTACTCCACTAATTACAGCCATTGCACTATGTGATTTGTTTTTAAATTTGTTGAAAGATTCTTCAGATTTACTCAGGGATGTTTAAATTGTGCGTAATAAATATAAAAACAACCGAATTTCAGGATCTATAGTAATGAAAAAAAAATGTAATATTTTTTTTTTATAAATTGTGGCGATGGAATCTATTAAATATACAAGAAGACATTTGATGATTTCCTCAAAGAGGCTTTCTTGTTGATGATTTTAACTGTGTAAATTGATTTGGTTTTTAACTGTAACATTTCTGTAATATTCTAAATATTTCTTTAACAGAACATGTGCTGTTTAGTCTGGAAAACTACAGCTCTCGGTTTACTCAAAAGTTGCACCTCTGCAATCTGCCAAGGACACTAAAGTTGCCAAATAGTTTAAAGGTTAAGAACAATTACTCTTTTGCATTTTTGACCACATATTATTTTCCTGAAATATCTCTTCCTTAGAAAGGGTTATATTATTATGATAACCTGCCTTCTAAAGCAGACCTTCCTTGTTCTTACCAACATTATCAATAAATTACAATCATTTCTCATATATGTTCTGCAGTAAAAAGTCACCATTGTCAGTAAGAGCACTTACCGGGTCTTCCGGCATTTGCACACGGTTCCGTCGTGGTCGCAAAAAGACGCTGTCGTGCTTCCATGGTGGTTGTGAAAAGACGCTGTCGTGCTTTGGCCACGAAAATGCATCGCGGTTGCTTCATTTACAGCGCACGGGTTTTCACGCCATTTGGCCTTTATAAAACTTCTTCTCTGTTCATTCTGTACCTGAATATAGAATCTACCAGTTAGTTCTGTGGCTCCTGATTTTGCTCGTTTTGTCTGTACTGGTTTGACCTTAGATTGTTCATTTCGAGTTCGCTTGTTTGCCGCCTGCCCCGACCACTGATCCGTTTCTTGACTTCAAATCTCACTGCCTGACCTGACCTCTGGCCTGTATCTTGTGCATGATCCTTGCTGCCTGCCTCAACCTCAAAACTTGTTTTGACCACTGTCTTCTCGTCCATCAGAGGACAGCTAGCCTAGGGGTCGCAACCTGGGTATTCCCAGGCGAAGCCCACATCCCCTTGCGGGGGTCAATGGTGAAAACAGGGTCTACCTTAGACTCCATGCCCTAGGCATAGCTTGCACCAAGTTCCTGTGAACTCGTTCCATCGCCTTACACTCCACATAACCAACACCTGCATAACCCTTACAGTATATTCAGGTCATGGAGCGCTCCAAGACTACTGGTACCAACACTCCTGAAAAGATGTTGCTAGCCCTGGCCAGGCGAATGGATGCTTATGAGTCTCATCAGAGTAGAATGGCTCACGTTTTGGATTCTATTTCTTCTCGTCTGCAATCTGTTCCAGCTCCTGTTGTTTCTCCTGTTATCTCTCAACCTGTTTCGGCTCCTGTGAGCAAAGATCTTCATATCCCACCACCTCCACCATTTTCTGGAAATCTTAACTCTTCTAGGAAGCTTCTTAACCAGTGCCAGATCCAAATTGAGCTTAAACCTTCACATTTTGCTGCTGAGAGAGCCAAGGTGGGATTTATAATTTCACTGCTGGCAGATGACGCTCAAGCCTGGGCCTCTCCTTTATGGGAAAAGAATGACCCTGTGGTTTCCGACTCCACCAATTTCATTTCTGCTCTCCGCAAAGTATTTGATGACTCAGGGCGTACCACAGCAGCCTTCTCTCACCTGATGTAGATGAAGCAAGGCCAACGCTCTGTAGCTCTCTATGCTGTAGAATTTTGTACCCTTGCTGCGGAGACAAGTTGGAATAATGAGTCATTAGTAGCCGCTTTCTGTCAAGGTTTGTCCAGTCAATTGACGGATGATCTAGCTACCAGAGACCTTCCGACATCTTTGGAGGAATTAATTGCCCTCACAAACAAGGTGGATAATTGCCTAAGAGAGGGACTTGTGGAAAAGAAGAATTGTTTCCTCTCTGGTATCTTCAAAGTGTATTCAACCTCTTTCTCCTGCAGCTCCATCTTTTTCATCAGAAGAGCCCATGCAAGTCGGCGCAACCCACCTCTCTAGTGAGTAGCACTAGCGCCGCCAGACTGCTGGTCTTTGTCTTTACTGTGGCGGTAAAGGACATTTTGTGCGTAATTGCCCAATTAGACCGGTAAACTCCCAGGCCTAGGGAGGTTCGGGGTAGAGCCCCGAGGCCAGCCTGCTCTTCTACCCTTAAAAGGGGTTAATCGCTTCTTCATTCCTGTCACCATAGTCTCGCCTGTTTCTTCTGTTGGTACCAAAGGTTTAATTGACTCAGGAGCAGCAGGAAATTTTATGGATATCAAGCTTGGAGAAAATAATTTTCTACCTTCTCTGCCTTTGTCTTCCCCTTTACGTATCTATGCCCTGAATGAGAAGCCTCTGTCTGAAGGTCTCATTACTTCTTCCACAGTTCCACTCCAATTGGTAATAGGAGAGGATCATGCAGAGTCTATTTTGTTCCTGCTCCTCAGTTGTTCTTCTACTCCTATAGTGCTTGGTATTCCATGGTTACGTCTACATAATCCGGTGGTCGATTGGCAGCAAGATCTGGTTATTTATTGGTCTCCTCTGTGTAAGGTCAAGTGTTGCTCTGGAGTTCCAAAGATTCTCCTTCCAAAGTTACTCTTTCCTCAGTACAACTCTCTACTTTGCCAGTAGTTTGCCATGATTTTTCAGACGTCTTTTGTAAGAAGGATGCTGATGTTTTACCTCCACATAGGCAGTATGATTGTCCTGTTGAGTTATTACCTGGGACATTTCCTCCCCGTGGAAGAGTCTTTTGTATGCCAAGCTACAAAAGAGTCAATTTCATGTAACTAAAATTGCTTTTCTAGGATATACTGTATTATCTCCACTGGTGGTCTCGAGATGGACCCAAATAAGGTTTCTGCAATCAAACAATGGCCCTTACCTACCACCTTAAAGGCATTTTATAGGCTTTGTCAATTATAATCAGCAGTTTATCAAGTCCTTTTGGACTATTTCAGCTCCTATTACTACCTTGACTAAGAAGGATGCAAAGCTCAGGTCTTTTTCCCTTTTGAAGGAAGTCTTTTCTTCTGGTCCAGTACTTCGCCATCCTGATCCGTCCAGGCCTTTTTCGTGTAGAGGTGGATGCCTCAGACATTGATGCAGGAGTAATTTTGTCCCAGGAAGATCCGCAGACAGGGAAGGTGCATCCCTGTGCCTTTTTTTCTTTCCGTTTCAACTCTGCAGAGAGAAATTATGATGTTGGCAATTGTGAACTTCTGACAATCAAGCTCACTTTTATCTGAGTGGCACCATTATTTAGAAGGTTCCATACTTACTTTTATAATTTTTACTGACCACAAGAATCTGGAGTATCTAAGATCCACTCAAAGGTTAAATCCACGTCACATTTGGTGGGCTTTGTTTTTCTCTCCTTTTAATTTTGTCATCACCTATATTTCCAGTACCAAAAACAAGAAAGCAGATGCTCTCTCCTGGAGTATTGTTCCCGAGCAGAAAGAGAAAGAACGAGGGCCAGTACTACCTGCTATTAAGTTTCTTTCATCTTTGTCTCCTGTGTCTTTGTCTGTTTTAGAATCTGTCCAAGAGACTGCTCCACCTGAGACTCCTCCTGGACTTTTATTTGTTCCTCCGGACCATCATTCTAATATTAGTCAGCTGGTACACGCTTCCAAACAGGAAGGTCATCCTGGGGTTGCCAAGACTCTAAATCTGTTGTCCAGGTATGTTTGGTGGCCTACAATTTCTCAAGATGTGAAAGACTTTGTTGCAGTCTGTTCTATTTGTTCCCAGTCTAAGTCGACTCACTCTGCTCCCAGTGGTTTGCTACATCCTTTGCCCATTCCAAACCATCCTTGGACCCATATTGCCATGGACTTTATAGTTGATCTTCCTTCCTCCAAGGGTAATACCTGTATCTGGGTAGTTACCGACCACTTTAGTAAAATGTCTCATTTTATTCCCCTTAGGAAACTACTCTCTGCAAAGGAACTTGTCAAACTTTTTATAACACGTATCTTTCGTCTCCATGGAACACCTCTTGAGATTGTTTCTGATAGGGGCTTTCAATTCAACTCTCGTTTCTGGAAAGCATTTAATCTTGCTCTTGGGGTCGACTTGCACTTCTCTTCGGCTTATCACCCACAGTCTAATGAAAGCTCTTAGAGAAACAATCAAGTCCTAGAACAATTTGATATTTTGTGTCTGAGGCTTCAAATAGTCGGAACTCATTCCCTGGGCGGAGCTTTCTCACAGTAATGCTGTTCACTCTTCTTGTGTATCTCAATTCTTCGGTGTCTATGGACAAGAATTAAAGGTGTTTCCTTTTCCTATACCTCCTACCTCTGAACCTGCTGTGAACTCTGAGTTGTCTTAATTCTCCTCAATTTGGCGAATTGTCCAAGAAAATTTAGAGAAAGCTAAGAATTTTCAAAAGAATTCGGTAGATCGGAGAAATCGTCAAGGCCATCCACTACTTTACCATGATATAACGAAAGAACTTTCAACAAGCTCAGGAGTGCATGTAAAACAGAAAAAACAGGAACAAATCCTAGTGTAATAAAATCAATTCTTGTATAAACCACAGCCAATAGTGTATTATTAACACAAATGGTAGATGTGGATAAAATTATGCCACTTTGTCAAGTGCTGAAAACAAAATCCTGAATGTGCCACAAAAGAATGAATAAAGTTCAATAAATGTGCTTCCAAAAAGATATAACTCCAAATTCGCACACCTTTTGTGCTAGTGCTTACCGACTGAATATGCTTAAGAGGCCTTGAATCACAATTCCTTTAGGTCAAAAAATCTCACCAATGGCCATGAATGGAGTAGAAATGAAAAAAAGGCAAATATAGCGTAATATTGCTATGGAAGTTAGTGACACTACCAATGAAATGCATAGAGAGTCTGTGAATCCTTCCACCTGCGCTGGAGCCAAGGAGCCAGGTATGTAAAACTCCTCCCAATTATTTAATTGTACACATATTGTATCATCATTAGAGCTGTTTTCCTTAATCACAGTAGTTGTCTAGCACACAAGTGAGTGTCTAATAATCCATTTCCTAAGACTAAGCTGTTTTTTTATAATAAAATCTAGACGCAGTGTTTTATTGAACAAATTCCATGAAATGAACAAATAGAGAGGGACATCCATTCAACCTGAATGTTAACCTTTTTTATAGATTTATTTTTCTTGTGGGTTAAATGCATTACTTTTCAGCACTAGCATTTTCCTACAGATTTCTTTCTAAATGAGTAGAAATTGCTTTTAAGTATTTTAGAAATGTAAAATGCTCTGCTGATCCAGACTAACCACTTGTTAGTCCAAGGACATATTGAAACGCACTTGAAACCCCTCAGGATAAATAACCATACATGTATTGATTTAATCAGAAAAGATCGGATTAAAAGGATTGTTTTTAAACCAACATCTTGTGCACGAGCAATCATAGATCAGAAGCAATCATTCATGGTTGATTGTACTGAGCACTGATTGTACATGTTGGAAAAGTTTTGCCACTCACCATCAAATTACTGAATACATCACATTTACTAAAGTCAAACAGGTTTTTTGACTAGTAAATGCAGGAGAAACAGTCTAGATTTATCACTGTTTTCTCCTATTTACTAAACTGTTCAAAGCCATTTTATCCCCAAAAATAATTCTGTACCCTCAAACTGGCTTAAACCTATTATTCCCTATGAAGATGGTTCTGTCATTTAGCCTAAGTCCAAATATTTCCCCATTGGAAAGAGACATTGATATCTATCTGTAGTAGAAGTAATACTCATAGAAAAGCATTGCAAAATGTCCCCCTGTTAACGATTTATTTCCATGGGGAAACATTTTTATCCATCCTTTGTAAATCAGGGGAAATGAGAAGTACAGGGAAACAAAAAATGACAGTAAAATGGGGTGAAATCAATCGATATGGTCAAATTGGTCTTGGTAAATATGCCCCTCATGTCATGGTTCTATTCTTGTAACTTCTCTTGCATTATATTGAGCACTTCAACCATAACTGTTTTATACTTGTATTGTTAAAGAGATGCTTAACGTAGCTGCATTTTGTAAATGAAAAAATGAAAAACATACATACATATAATGGTTGGTACCTAATACTTCAGCTCCCTTAAAAAAAAAACATACTAAAAGTCCTCACAGCATGCTCCTAAGCACTTTGCTTTCCTTCTGTATGTATCATTGGCATACTTCTTCAACAATATTTAACTTTGGTAGTCAGATACTTATTTAGGTTTTTCTTACTATAAGGAGTATGAAATGTTAGTGACATTAAGGGTCAAGGGAGATCCATAAAAGAGATCATCCGATTGGCTTTCGAAGCACAAAGATGAATCAGTTGTATTTTTAGCTATTTATTCTTAGCATGATGCGCTTGCCTGAGAGGAACCTTTTATGCCCCAAGCTTCTTCCTGATTGGTTAATTTCTGAGATGCTATTAGCCAATCAACAATCAAAAATAAGAGTTTATTTTCTTCATATACATATATACATAAACAGCTTTAACAAAGAGAAACCTTCTTTGAAGCACACAAAGCTCTAACATAAAATATAAAAATTCCTGCCATAATATCATTCATTCCACTTGTACATTTTTAGTTCCACCTCCAAAACTTTTTGTTCTTGTGGATGTTGTTAATTGAAATAAACAGTTAAAATGTCTACATGTCCTTTTCAATAAGTAAATATAATAGAGAAGTCAGAATCTTCATAATATGGCTATGATATCATACTTTATTATCTGATGCCTCTGCTTTCTCTTCATCACCACTACCTATAGAAAGAATAATGAATAAATAAAATAGGATACAAACACATTCAATTTTCAAGATTGTTCCACCTTTAAAGTGCATTTCGTCTAGCATTCTGTATGAAATATTCTAATGCAGGGGTCGGCAACCTTTTGGGCTGAGAGAGCCATATACGTGCGGCTCTCTCAGCCCTTTTGAATCCAGAGCCGCTGACATCATATGTGACGTCACATAGGTGATGTCAGCGGCTCCAGATTGGCTAGCAATGTGGAAGCGGTGAGAGAACTTTGTTTCTACAGTGCTTGCTGGAGATTAGCAGGCAGACTTTAACGAGCGGTACTTGCATGTGAGCACCGCTTGTTACAGTCAAAGAGCCACATCTGGCTCAAGAGCCATAGGTTGCCAACCCCTGTTCTAATGCTATGCTAGTGCACACTTACTGTAATTCCACATTTTGAAAGTACATTGGTAGCAGTATTTTAACTATTTTGATAAATGTCAGTTTCCTCCTAGCTCCTTTTGATTTTCCATATGTTATGATTTTGTATATGTTGTCCTAAGGTTGACATTTATAATGCTAGAACCCTTAGAGGACCTTCATACCCCTAGTGGGATAGTTATTAAGAATCAGCACATTAATAAATTCCACCCAAGCTCATAAGGGATTATTCTCTAAAGTCCAAATTGTGTATAGGTGTGAATTCACCAGCAAAAGACAGTCGCAATAGACTGCTACTGTCACAGTCACGTCTTTATAATGAGAATATTGTCACAGTGGCAACTTTACTATGGGAAAATTGTCACAGTCACAACTTTAAAAATTGTACAATGGGGAAAATGCCTCAGTCGCAGATTTGCTATGGGAATCCGCTGTTTGAGAATTCACAGACGAATTCGCACCTTAGTGAATAACCCCCTAAATTAGTCTGGATCTAGACACCCACTTTGCATCAGAAATCATTGGAGATACACAGCACTGTATGTGTACCCAAAGGATTTATTGTAAAAATGTAACAGTGCGAAAAACAATAGTAAACAAGCTGAAAAATAACTACTTCTAACAACAAACTGGTAAAATGCTTCAAAAAGTTATGCTTCCCATAAATCTCTTCAAGTAGGCACTTAATCTAACTGTTGGTATTTCTAACTGGATTTTACTACCCACTATTTTCTTTTTTAGTTGCCTCTCATTCTTTCTGCTCTGTTAGCCCCTACATGGTCAAGCTCTGGGTATCTCTTCTATGCAATCATGTCTTCCCAAACAAGCTGATCTTCTGCAGCACAACATGCTCTTCCACTGAGATTGAAAATGTTGATGTGAAGACCTACCATCATCATTATGACTGACATAACCTTTATAGTGTTTTATTCATAAAGATGAATTGTTTTCAGTGTTTTTACTTCCTGAGTGAATATTATACTTGTAATGTCATAAAGTTATGTTAAATAGTCTGTAAAAAACTGTTATGCTGCATTAATTTATTTTACCCTTCGGTTATATTTTCTGCTAGTGATGTCATGAGAAATTCTGACAACAGACTACTAAGTGAAGAGAGGCATGACCTCCGAAGTGTATAGTTCTCTTAGTAGACTGAAAAGAAACATTTTAATAAAATAACCTTGTTCATCAATGAACAAAACCCTCTGTTAGTGTACAAAAAGCTAAAACTGGGTAATTAGCTTTTTGTACACTAACAGAGGGTTTTGTTCATTAATGAACCAAGTTTGTACTCTGGGCAAATAATACATTTATTTAATAAGTTGCAGAAACAATATTTTGATTTTACTGTGTAGTGTTAGCTTAGCAAAAAGGACATACAATTATTTCTTTGTATAGGGCAGGGGTCAGCAACCTGTAGCTCTTGATGACTGCATCTGGCTCTTTGACTGTAATGAGCGGTGCTCACATGCAAGCTCATTACAGTCTGCCAGCTAATCGTCAGCAAGCACTGTAGAAACAATGCTCTCTCAGCACTACCGGGTTGCTTGCCAATCCAGAGCTGTTGACGTCACCGGCTTCCAGGTTGCTAGGCAATCCGGAGCCGCTGACGTCACATGTGGGGGGGAATTCACGATAGTGCGAAGTGAGGTGCGGAGTCTTCACCTCACTTTGCACTGACTGATATGTGCTCGCTGATGTCCTGCACGCAGACATCAGCGAGCACTTTAAAGGGATTCCAGTCTCGGCGAGGTGACTCTTTTGGTCTCGCTGAGACTGGAATCCCTTTAATGCGCTCGCTGATGTCCGCGTGCAGGACATCAGCGTGCGCATATCAGTCAGTGTGAAGTGGGGCAAAGACTCTGCACCTCACTTCGCACTATCGTGAATTCCCCCCATGATGTCAGCGGGTCCGAATTCAAAAGGGCTGAGCAGAGCCGCTCTCTCAGTGTGGCTCTCAGTATTGCGACTATCTCTGTGGAATCATAATGACAGATTTCAATAGAGTAATGAAAAGGCTTTTATGTTAAATCTGAGATTTCTTTTGATAACATTTATACCATTGTACTATGTGAATTCTGCAGGTTACTGCACAAGAGTGGAGAAGAGAATGTTTTACATGAAAGAGAAAATTCGGTTGAGGTTTTTGCTGAAAATATCACCATGTTATTTTTTTTTTCCATTAAAGTTTTTATTAGTTTTAACAATCATATTTCTTTTACATAC
>WMED01029546.1:0-10246 GCA_019650415.1 Pipa parva
CGGCACTATATAGTGCTTTCTCTGCGCTTCTTTTTTAGATATTAAGAGTGGTTCACTTAAATGGCCTCAGTCTCTGTCTCGTAAAATCTAAAATCAAATAAAAAAGTAAAGAAACCCATACTCTACCCTGCTACAGTTTTTTGAAAAGTGGGAGGAAACTGGTGCCACCTCCCCAAGGGAACTGATGAAAGCACAGGGAGAATTTGTCAAATTCATAAAGATTCTGCCTTGGTGGAATTTAAAATTAAGGCCCCAGTACTGCATAATACCGCTAACTTATCTGCCAAAATGCTTGAACAACATTAGTACTGTATCCCGAGTGAGGAATTGCATAGCATTTGAGAAATCAAAAAAAGTTATTAAGGGTCTGGCAGTCTTTTATGTAAGAGGTTGTAAAATTAAAGTAAAAAAAAAACAAAAAATAAAATGGTACTGTGAAATTTATGGATCTATATTTCTCTACAAATGCAGTGTTTTAGGTCAATTTAATCTAATCTACACATAAAAAAAGCAATGACAATATTTATTTGTTTGAGGTTGGGAAAAAAATAAGCATGGAAATAATTAAATGCTTTTACAGATACAAGAGAAATACCATCTGTTACAGATTATTGCAGTGACCTTTGTGTTACTGTGGAAAGCCTATTGATAAGAGTCAATGCTAACACTATCTAGCAAATGCCATAATAAACTGGCTCCATGTAACATAAAACTGCCAAACACAATAACCATCTCTCTCTTCTTTAAATCAAAATTAAAGAACGATAAAGAAGGGTTGAAAAATTAACACCTAAAGTAAAAGGATATTTAACTCCGTAATAACAGAAGAGGGCTTGTTAATTACACTGTTACAGGGCTACTGAATCTCTAGGATGGATCAGATACACAATTCCAAATTAATCAATTTACCATATTATTTTGAAATAAAGTACCTACAACTGTCAGTTTTAACTACTTGGGGACAATGGAGAAATAAGATGAAGATATTCTGGTTAAATATTAAAGTCACCAGACTAAGTAAAGAGCCAATTCATGTTTATTCCTTTACTAACCTGGACTGGATGTTAGATCAAGCATTTATGTGCAGTTGAGGACTCACATCTGTTTAGAAGTAAATAGCAATAAACTTTGTATGCTGTAAGGCTGATTGATAATCACTTAATGAGCAAACTAAGGAATTCCCTGGTTTTACTGCGACCATGACATCCTATGATAACTGGGACTTAAAAAAAAAAAAACACAGGCAGCCTATAACTGGTTCATTTCTTTTAGTATAGCTGCATGGCGGGCAAGATTATCCTATGGGCTTCACATGCTTATAGGTGACCCAGAGCACTCTCTCTCAAACTGATGTACCACATCGCTGTCACAACATGAACAGACCATGTTCCCCTTACTTGTGCACAACTCTGCACACGCAAGAGTGTTGAGTGGACAGTGGTGCTGCTCCCTTACGCCTCTGGTCGGCATTCTACTCCCTCAGCCTGCTTTCAGCTGTCCCAAGGATGACTCTGGAGCTCCAATACCCACCAGCCACAGATGACAGACAGCCTTAGGGGACCCCAGGCCTGTGTTAGAGACCCTGGTATAGATAGTGTGGCTGTTCCAGGTGGCTTCCTCCAAGACTGCAGAGGTATTCAATTGAAGAAACTTCAGTGACAATTTATTATGCATGTGTATTTTAAAAGACAGCTGATGTATTTCACTGGTGTTGGTGTCTAGCAACATTACAAATACATCCCAAAAAACTATGAAACTATCATATTAGTGCAGTAAAGATTTATTTTTAACAAATTTTTAATGAAAGATGAGCCAAATACAATTTTAAAGAGTGAAAATTGTAGGTATTGTAAAACCAAAACCAACCAATTCATAATAAAAGCACAGTACATCTAAGTACTCTTGCATTGCATAATGTAATGAAAATCCATAGTGATTCGCCATTAGACTTACTATTTTAAACCCACCAAAGAAGCAGAATGCTACAGTTCTGTCAGTGGCACACAACAGAACAAAAAGCTTACATAAGACAACACGATGCACTTAACAAAATTAGTCTTAGGTGGTTATTCTCTAAAGTCCAAATTTTTGCGTAAAGGAGTGAATTCGCCAGCTAAAGACAGTTGCAATAGACTGCTACTGTCACAGTCGCGACTTTAGGATGGGAGCATTGTCAAGGCCGTGGATTTGCGATGGGAATCCGCTGTTTGAGAACTAGATAGTCGAATTTGGATGTTAGAGAATAACCCACTCAATTAAAATGACCAGCTGTCTTGCACATAAAATAATAGAGTGAAAGACACTGCAAGACTAACAGCCTAATTCACCATTGTGTGAAGTGAGCCGCGAAGCCTTCGGCTCACTTCGCAAATGGTATTATGCACTCGCTGATGTCCTGTATGCGGACATCAGTGGGCGCATAACACCATGTGTAAAGTGAGCCGAAGGCTTTGCTGCTCACTTCGCACAATGGTGAATTAGGCTATAAGTATGTGTACTCAGCTTTTCATGTGATTTGGTCTGAATATTAAATTTTCTTATATATATGAATTGTAAAACAAGCTAGATGTAAATAAAGGGAATATAAAGGCAAAAATTATTCTTAAATATTCATCCCACAACAAATATTTCTAATAAAACCAAGCTGTTTACCAGCACTGCTGTGATTTCTGCTAGGTAAACGCATTCTGTACTTTCTTTTAAAGGGCTATTATCACCAGACATTGTGACACAAGAGTAGATCATTGCACGTTATCTGGTAGTTACTAATTTAAATAAAAATGGCAAAAATATTAACACTTTTCCAAGTTCCTTTATTTTCACTAAATATCTATCCTGTGTTTCCAAAAATGTGCATCAGTTACCGGCAAATATATTTTATTTTAAAAAATATTTACTTTTTACTGTTGAGATTTGCTAACTCCATAGAAAATAATGAGCAGTGTAGGGATCTGTTTATTCAGCAGATGAAAAAAGGAGGAAAATAATTCAGATCAGGAATTCAACTTCAAAGATCACATCATTGCAAGTACACAGTACTACTATGACAAAACAAAAAAGGATTTCCTGCTGCTAAACATATTCTGCTGAACATAAATGCAATAATGTGTATTATATAATATATAACAATGTATCTAGAGATGACAATAGAGCAGTGATGCACAACTTTTTTGGCCTGGGGGGCCATATAAAATTGCAACACGTGTGTCACGGGCCGCTCTGTGACAACGAAAAATTTAAAAATAACAGCTGTGGCAATTTTCCATAGTAAAGACACGACTGCGACAGTAGCAGTCTATTGCGACTGTCTTTAGCTGGTGAATTCATACTTATACGCAATATTTTGGATTTTAGATGTAATCAGAGACAAGTATAGGAGATACCTTTTATTGGCTAACTGAATAGATGGTAAATGCAACCTTTCCAGACTACTTCTCTGCTTCAGTCCATGTTCTGCCTGAAGAAGAGACCCAAGTACTCTGAGAAGTTTGCATTTACCATCTATTCAGTTAGCCAATAAAAGGCGTCACCTATACTCTACTTGTCTCTAGAGATGACAAAGAACATTAAATAAGCAAGACATTAATTAAAAAAGAATATGAATAAGCGCCCGTTTCAATATAGCCTAAAGTCATGTGCCACCAAGCTTATATGTTATGACAGAAAAGATGACACAAAGAGAAGCTTAAGGAAAGCAATAAAGACAAGGGTCAACAAGGGCAGCTGGGATTACTAAAAGCTGGGATAGGGTTTTTAACAGGCAGATGGACAAATAGAAGAGAAGAAGCAACCAAACATCTTACAGAACATAAACACAAATAAATATAGAAACAGTAGAGCTGCACATACAAGGGAACCAAGAGCCAACCAAATCATAAAGTTAAACAATGTGCACAAAGTGGCAGTATCTTGAATAAAGCTCTGCCCTTACACTGATAATACCAAAGTCCTTCTGACTCAAGCTAACTTCTAGGACATACGAGAGCTGTATATAGAAAACATGAAACTGAACTAAAAATAAACATTTTAAGCAGATTTAGTAAATCTCCAACAAAAGTAATAAACTTGTTAGTTAAGGTAGCACATGGTCACCAGCTATGGTGACCATGTGCTATATGTATAACGGAGCAGAAATGAAAGGAGAACTAAAGTAAAAAAATAAAAAAAGAAGAACTATTAAAATACTTACATTATACTGAGCCAATTAATTACAGTCACAGCGTGAGCTGTGCTGTAATTAGCCGGCACCCGATGATTCCTTCACAGCGCTGGCTGATTGCCAGCACAAAGCTCCTCCCACCTTGTTTCACCTCGGGTGTTTTAGGGCTTAAACATCATCACATTCATTGCGGGGGCCAATGAGAACACTACCCGCAATAAAGCGTGATGAAGTATGAGGCCGGGGAAGGAGCTGCGCATCGGCTGCCGGCTAATTACAGCTCTCCTTGAACTAATTAGTAACCCAACACCACAGACTTCTGGTTACACAGTAAAAACCATTACCCGATAAATCAATAAAAGCCCCAAAATATTCATTTTTATGGAAAAAAAGTGATCCTTTCAATTCAGCAGAGTTCCTTACCAACCGCCCCCCCCCCCCCCCCCCCAAAAAAAAAAAATACATATCGATAAAGGAAAAGAACTAAATATGAAACTAGATAACTAAATATTTGCTATAATTAAAAATATGCATGCAGCTGGTAGGTGGTGTTAATATTGATTAGAAAGTACCTCAGACAATGTACAAGTGATGTATAGTCACATGCAGTTAATGGCATGCTATGCAAGTATGTACAGTTGAAACCAGAAGTTTACATACACTATATACACACAGATACATATGCCTGTTTTTATCACTATCCAACAAGAAATCAGAATATGCCTTACCCATTTTAGATCAATTAGGATTACCAAAATTATTTAGTTTGCCAAATGCCAGAATAATGAGAGAGATTTTTTTAAGGAGTTTTAAAAAAACTGTGAAACACGGGGGTGGCAGCATCATGTTGTGGGCTTGCTTTGTTGCAGGAGGGACTGGTGCACTTCACAAAATAGATGGCATCAAGAGAAAAGAAGATTATATGGCAATACTGAAGCAACAGCAACATCTCAAGACATCAGCCAGGAAGTTAAAGCTTGTACGGAAATGGGTCTTCCAAATGGACAATAATCCGAATCATACTGCCAAACTGGTTACAAAGTGGCTTAAGGATAACCAAGTCAAGGATTTGGAGTGGCCGTCACAAAGCCCTGATCTCAATCCTATTGAAAATGTATGGGTAAAGCTGAAAAGGCAGGTGCGAGCAAGGAGACCTACAAACATGGCTCAGTTACACCAGCTCTGTCAGGAGGAATGGGCCAAAATTCTCTCCAAATACTGTGAGAAGCTTGTGGAAGGATATCCAAAACATTTGACCCAAATCATACAGTTTAAAGGCAATGTTACCAAATACTATTGAAATTTATGTAAACTTTTGACTTTGCAGAAAGTATTAAAAATGCCTTAAAAAATTCTCTCTCATTCTGGGGGCATTTAGCAAATGTAAATAATTTTAGTAATCCTAATTGACCTAAAATGAGTAAGATTTATTTTGATTTCAGGTTAGATAGTGAGAAAACCAGGCATATGTGTGTTTATATAGTGTACGTAAACTTCTGGTTTCAACTGTATATATATTTGTATTAATATAGTGCTACTAGGTAACAGCACTGAACATTAACAGGTTTAGAATACAGTGTACCAACCTTTCCTATGGCACAGTTTACTTGAACTACAACACCATCTTCTAAAATGTTTCTGCAATGCAATTAATTTTGTCTTTACCTGCTATTGATCTCCACAGTAACTGCAAAGATTAGTTTACAGTTATAATTATTTACGTTTGCTTTTTCAAGTTGCAGCCTGCCAATTTCTGTATTTAGCAGGAGGCCATATTATTACTAAACCAACATAGAAATTTGTTAGAGAAACCTGTCATTCTGGGACAAAGTGATCAGGTATGAAATAATTAGTGCTAAAACCAATGCACTTACCACCTTCTATTTCCCATACAGATGTCGGAAGGCATTTTCTACCCAGGGTATCAAAAGACGAAAAGGAACAAAAACTATTTCCTTTGTCCATTAACCAATTTACAGCTTAAAGAGCCTACATTGCCTTTTTTAGTTTTTGTATAGTTTAGTTTAGTCAGCTGCAGAATCTCTCTCCCACCAATAAAGATAACTAAATTTACAGTTTAAAACACACAATCTGGACTTTCTAAGATCCCATGTTCAGTTTACTTTAGTGTATAACAGGTTATTCCAGGCAGCTCTCTTACTGGTCTACAATTCATGACCTAATTCACATTGGTACTTTTTTTTGCAGTAGCTGTCCCATCATGCCTCATTGCATCCTAAGGGGAAATGCCCGTGCATCTTATGGAGTGAATGTTAATTTCTTCAGCTGCTGCAAGGCATGGGAAAGGGGGGGGGGGGGGGGGGGGGGGGGGGGGGGGGGGGGGGGGGTGCCGTAGGACAGCCCCCCTTCGAGGCGTCCCCTGGCCAATTACTCACCTCCTGCAACATTCCAGAGATGTGCCTCCTAAGCGCTTCTCCATACTGAAGTTGAATGTGACGGTGTTCCTTGGCTGCTTCAGGTCTTGTCAGCTCTATTCACCGTGGATTCGGCAGCTGCCGGCAAAACACGAAGCATTCAAGGAGCGCCGTCGCATTCAACTTACCTCAGTGTGGAGAAACGCTGACAGGAAGCGCATTGCTGGAACGCTGGAGTAAGGTCAGAAGGGGGACAGACATGGGAAGGGGGGCAGGAGAGAGGGGAGGGATGGTAAGGACGGGGAGGGAGGGTAGGCAGGGGAGGGAGGAATGAGAGAGATGGCAGGAGGGAGGGCAGACATGGTAAAGAATGGCAGGAGGGAGAGATGGCAGGAGGGCAGGCAGGGGAGAAGTGGTATATTTTATTAAAAGGGGAACTAAAGACAGAAATTAAATATACTATAAAGCAGTGGTGGCGAACCTTTTTGGCACTCCGTGCCAAAAAGATGACGCCACCCTGAGCGCATCCCCCTAAGTGCCGGCGCTGGTGAGTGACATCATCACGCCAGCACCAGGGGAGGAGCGCACACGCGTCGGGGGGAGAAGAACACCCCTGCTCGTGCGCTTCTTCAGTGCAGGCCACGGATCCGGCCTGCAAACTGTCAGATCGGGTCCGTGGTCTGTACTGAAGGCAGAGGTGACGGCTGCGTGCAATGACTCGCTCTTCTCCCACAAATAGCCGGCCAACCTCCTACTTCCCCAGCAGTGCAGGTGCTAATGAATGATGTCATCGCGCTTCTGGGGAAGTAGGAGGTCGGCCGGCTATTTGTGGGAGAAGAGCGACCCATCGCGAGTGCCTCCTTCAATATAGCCTGCGGATCCGACCTGAAAACTGGCAGGTCAGATCCGCAGCCTATATCAGATCCGCTGCTGAGGGGATCTAAAGAAAGAGCAGGGATGGCGATGGCGCGCGTGCCAGCAGAGAAGGCTCTGAGTGCCCTCTCTGGCACGTGTGCCATAGGTTCGCCATATATATAAAATATACCTGGCACTAGCTGCGAAGTCCTAACTGTCATGGGGAATGGAGCATGAGCATTATTAATAATATATTATTTTAATTTCTGCCATTAGCTCCCCTTTAAATATTTTAGCACACCATTTGGTTCAGAATTTTTTTTCTTATTTTCCTCCTTAAAATTCTAGGTGTGTCTTATGGAGTGAAAAATACAGTAACTACAACAGTTGCAAGCGTTTCTTAAAGGGGATGGAAAGTCAAAAACAATTCTGATAATTTCATTATTCATCCCCATGACAAACTTTTTTACTATATTATTACCTACATAATTATTTTATCCTAGTGCCACCTTCTTGTACATTAAACCTTTACATAGAGCAGAGTTTTAAAGGAACAGTTTAGCCACCAAAAGTTAACATGCAACAGTCAATGGTAAATGATGTTTGCAATATATATTTATTGATATTTACTCTTTTTTACATTTATAACAATTTTCATGAAAAAGCATCTCCTCGTTCACCTACTTATGTCACTTACTATCCACAGGTTTGAGAAGTCTTAATGAAACAACCATGAAGAAGCAGGAGGACAGCAGCACTTTGAGGTTGCACACTTGCAGGATTCTTATTGTTACCAAAAATTCTCAAGTTTTTCATTCAAATCCCTGACTTAAGATTCCAAATGTACTGCTGTAGAAGAATCAGGTGACAGAGCCGGAGCTTCTAAAAGAAAATGCTGATAGACTGAAAGATGTAATTAAAGGGTAAGTAAACCAAGTCTATAAAGAAAGCCCCATTTACCTATTGTCAAGCAATAAATCGATTTAAGAAATTCCTGACTCGCTAATAACTCAGCAGAGCTCAACAGCCCCCTGTAAATGCTTTATCTCTACATACAAGTTCCTTGTATGGAAAGTTTAGGATTAAAGCTATGCCCTCCCTCCCTGGCTTCTCACTCCACAGCAGACTGCACAGGCTGTTGGACAGGTCTTATTTGAAGATGCTCAGGGATATACACAGGCTTTTTAGATAAGGAGAGTGGGAAGGGTTTTCGCCACAAGAATGGTTCTCTGTACAACGAGTGAGGTCCCTCAGGGACAAGGCTTATTGGCACTACACAGGAAGAGTCTGTCCACAGAATGGCTGGGGGAGCAGGTCTGTTTAAACAAGAGTCAAGTACTACTGATCCCAGAATCTTTTTTACATTACAAAGTGCACCTGTTACCTCAAAACTAATACTAATTTAGGTTGTACTAATGAAACATTTTTGTAAATCTATATCTATTTAAAAACAAAAAAAAAAACAAAAAAAACAGCACTTCTCTGTCATCTTCCCTATCAGCCTGCCTTTTCTTTCCCAAGCGTTGGGTAGGCGGGACTAAATTAAGATTGACATTATAGCTCCTCCAATCAGATCCCTTAAATCATGATCTAACAGGGATCTGATTTGAGTAGTTTCTGCTCCAGGTTCTGTAAATTTCAGATGAAGTGATCTAATGAAACTGACAAACTGAAATTTAAACACTACCAAGCAGAAGCGTACAAAGAACAAAATGGGAACATTCCTTTGTACATCAAAACATTTCATGGAATGTTTATATGGGCAATATCCAGATAAGAGAAAAGAGTCTCTTCTTTTAAAAAGATTTTATCTTGTGAAATAATAAAAATTATAATATAAAAACACCAGAACACCACCACCTCAGCTAGTACAAAGGAATCTTTATCTACTATGCACTTTATTTAGTAAAGTGCAAAATAGATACATTCAACGTATTAAAACATTAAATAAAGCAACATGTAACAAAGTGTACAATACGCAGTAAGAAATGCACATAGATCAATACAAGCAGGAAGCGAAACAGCCCAATAGTTTGAGAAAGCAACACTGATAATTATAACATGATACAAAGTTATGAAATTTTCACAAGCAGCACTAAATAATCCAGGTGTGAAAACAGCATCGAATCCTGAGTCTTTCAACCAGAACAGTCATAACTCCTGGAGATAATACATCCATTGCTTAAGCTTTCACTGAAGCAGTAAAAATAGCAAGGAGGGTCTTCCAATTGTACAAAAAGCATTATCACCAGATTAATGGATAGCTGTAAAGTGCTTACAGTATACTGCTCTGCAAATGGCAAAAGCAGCAAAGCAGATAGTGAGTGAAGCATTTCAATGATAGTAGAATGAGATCTAAATAAATATATATATATATATATATATATATATATATATATATATATATAGCACTTAGTCAAAGCAGCAGGACTTGGTAAGTATCCCCACATAGGGTAGTATTCAAATTAACCTCCTTATGCAATAGCAACATATAGTAACCAGTACAGACAAATGAGGGGCCACAAGAGGAAAAGCAATTGTATTATATGTAATAAATATTCAAACAGTTACATTTATGGTATATATTTATGTGAAGTCTTCTTGGGCTCTATCATGGGATCAGGTTAAAATTAAGTTGAATGAATAAATATTAAAAAAAGTATACATGATGTGCAGTGAATAAAAATGCCAGTACACATACTGCATCCTATGCGTTTCGCGCCTTGAGCACTTAAACATATATTCGACGGTATAGTAACCAAGCTTTAAATAGAGCACTTACCTGAAACCATCACTGGTATTTTTTTATATATATATATATATATATATATATATATATATATATATATATATATAT
>WMED01029548.1:0-10246 GCA_019650415.1 Pipa parva
GAAACAAAATGGGGAAAAGACCATCCTATCACAGCAAAGATTGTCAAACACCTAAACCTGTTTTAAGGTTTCATCCTTGATAAATGTTGCCCTGGAAAATGTATGTATGTATAATTTTATTTATAAAGCGCCACAAATTTATACAACTCAGCAATACAAATATAATACAGACATGGGCAAAAAGTGCATTACACATTCCAAGTGAGTATCTTACAAGCGTAAAATCATTTTAAGAGCCAGGTTGTGATTGATACAAGAGGATGGAGGTCCCTGGCCCATAGAGCTTACAATCTAAGTTTTGAAAATGAAATATGTCACAGTGTGCTTTACCCAGATGGCAAATATGCAGTTGTGCTTTATCACTTTTTATGCATATTGCCCTTGCACTTAGTTTGAGCAATGTATCCATTTGCACAAACATTCCTTGTAATTTTAGAACTGCTTTTAAAATCCACTGACACATGTAGGGTCAAAACATACACCAAAGGTTACTGCTCTGCAAACCTCCGGGCACAGTTCAGTAGCAACTGTTTCAACAAAACTTAAACGCTATCATTCCCGAAAAATGAAACAGGTGTACGTAACTTATGGTTCCAAAGCAAAGTCTGGATATCCGAAATTGTATAGTGGCAATAAAATGTGATCGTCATTCACTTAAATTAGAAAGACCTTTATTTTTTTATATATATATATTTTTTTTTTTTGTTACTTTAAACTTTATTAGTCAACAATGCACTTTAACAATGTACAGAAGCTAGCATATGCTCAATTAGGGTTAACCAGCTGTAGACACTGAATGGGGAATTGTTACGAGGGGGTAAGTAGCCACCTCTCTACCATGACCACCTCTGTTCTGACAGTTTCTCATTGCCTAGCAAAGATGTGCTAGATTCTGTTAACATATACAGTAGTAAAAAAAAAAAAATCAACATTTCATCCCAAAATTGCTATACCAGCTAATCAATTCGATCTAACGCCAGATCTGGCTAATCATAACACTAGTTCAATGCCCCCCTCTGCCATCCTACTCTTTATAGGAGCTGACAAAGTTAATCCCAACCACTCAGAAATAGGGGTGTGCGATATGTATCGTTCACGATACTATCACACACAGGCTTGTACTGATATTGCAAAAGTGCAATATCGGGTTATTGTGCGGCGCCTGTGGAGCTTCCGGGAGATGGAGAGAAAGCAGCCAGCTCAGCACACTTACAAAGAAAAGGAGAGAAAGACTCCCCCGCGCAGACGCACTAACAGCCGATAGCTCATTAAGACAAAGTGAATATTCACTTCGTCTTAATGAGCTATCGGCTGTTAGTGCGATTGCGCGGGGGAGTCTTTCTCTCCTTTTCTTTGTAAGTGCGCTGAGCCGGCTGCTTATTCCCCACCTCCCGGAAGCTTCACACAACCCTGCGTGTGATAGACAGGATCAAGCAGCAGAGGATGAGGTGCACGCATTATCGGCCATTATCGATATCGGGTAAGAAAAAAAAAATATCATTTTTTTTCCTATATCGCCCACCCCTACTCAGAAAGCATTTCCCAAACATACACCAATGCACAGCAACATGGTCTAGCGATTATTATACATATGATTGGAGAAATACTATTCTGGTCCCTTGATAAAGCTAAGTGGTGCAAATTAGTTTGGGCTGCTGATTTAGCAATTCACTATGTAATTTGTTGCTAAATTCCTCACTTGCTTGTATTTATTTCCAAGGTCATAAAAAAAAAAAAAGTACAACCTGACTTGTTCTGATTTGAAAAGAAAAACATTCAATTTATACACGCTGTGCAAATGTTCAACATGCAATGACTAAACAGAGCAGAATAGACAGGCCGCCTTTTTTTATATGGAAAGTTATGCACCTGAGCAGATTCTGGGGGAGAAGCAGAAAGAAGACCAAGTTCATTAGGCTGTGGGACAAAGGCAGCTAGACTAGAGGGAGAAGAAACAGCAGTGGGGAAAGTGGAGGAGCAGATTCTGGGGGAGAAGCAGGAAGAAGACCAAGTTCATTAGGTTGTGCGACAAAGGCAGCTAGAGGGAGAAGATACAGCAGTGGGTAAAGTGGAGGAGCAGATTCTGGGGGAGAAGCAGGAAGAAGACCAAGTTCATTAGGCTGTGGGGTGAAGTTAGCTATCATAGTAACATAGTTTATAAGGCTGAAAAAAGACAAAAGTCCATCCAGTTCAGCCTCTTTTCTTGCAATGTTGATCCAGAGGAAGGCAAAAAAAACCATGAGGCAAGAGCCAATTATCCTCATATTGGGGAAAAAATTCCTTTCACGACTCCAAATATGGCAATCAGAATAATTCCCTTTATCAAGATCCCACCTTCAGTTATCTAGTTAGCTAGAGGGAGAAGAAACAGCAGTGGGGAAAGTGGAGGAGGTGAAGAGTATGTAGATAAGGAGCATCAAACTGGCTGCCATTTCCAGCTGAATTAAAAATGTATCCCCAGTAACCATGAGATCATGTAATGGAATTAGGGAAATATGAATATGTGTGAATGTTAATCAAGCAGATGCAATTTTGATACATTTTTATAGAAAGAAATAAGGGAGCAAAATAAGATCACATCTGACTGTTTCTACAATAGATTCTCCTGCAAGATCCTAGGTTTGAATGGGATACTAGTAACATACCAAACAGTTAAATAAATACCAATCCGCTGTAATTAACAGTTCAGAGGAACATATGCAAAGGATTCGCCTAGTCTGGCTGTGTGAATACAAGGGCCATGGAAAACAATGCAGTCAGCCCTGCTGAATCGGTTTGACTGTCTCTGAACAAATCAGTAAGGAAAAGGTCTAAGAACTCACTTTATCTCAAAAACGAGACGACAACAACAAAGGAATTCCAGAGGTGGTTATCATTGTAATTTTCCATGAATGAAGACACAGAACTAGACCACGATTAACCTATATAAGTAATATAAAGTAACCAATATAATATATGTTTCATTTGGCAATCTCTGATGTAAGATTATCAAATATACTGTATTTCTCAGATAGAAATGAATAAAGAACTAAACACAAACAGAATGGACATTAAAGGGGAGATAAATCCTTGGACAGGCAAGTCAGCTTGTGCTTAGCATATTTGCCCAGAGACAAGGTGCTTACCCTTCAGGTGCCAGAGTATTGGTTTTCAGAAGGCAATTGAAGAAATGAAGGACTACAGTGCTGCTGCTACAGGGGGTTTTGCCTGTCCCTGCCCCTTGAGCATGTGTGAGCCATGCTGAGATGCTTTATACTCGTAGTGGTGATCGCAAGCCCCTGCAGCTTAATCTCTGTAGCCCTTTATTTCATGAAAATATCACATATTGTGACTAATTTGCTTTCTCTGAATTTTTCATGTAATAATATAAGATATTATTTTAAAGTAACAAGAAAATATCAAACTTTGTTCAACTTAACACAGAAAAATTGCAATAACATGGGACAGGGATGGAAGAGGATGCAAATGTCAGGCCTCAGAGGCCCTGGGCCTGATTGACTAAAATGTGAATTCAACTGTCAAATTCACCTCGCTACAATTCAAGTGTCATCGCCAAAATAGTCACAAGCTCACTTCTCATTACTGACTATACTGCAAATAGTCTTAGCGAACAAGCGAACAGCTGCGATCGCTGTTTGGTGTGTCGTGGAGGAGCCTTCCCATCAGCCGCCCAATTCACCACTCTGATGTGGTGAAATCAATTTGAAGCAGTGCACATAGTCGCATTCACTCCTTCACACCACTATTATTCAATAGTGCACACTCAAATGATGCGAAAAGTGTTCCTTAAAATCACAACTTTCACTAATGTGCAAATTCGACTGTTGAATTCTCAAACAGCGGATTCCCATAGCAAATCAGCTACAATTTCCCCATTGTAAAGTCGCGTCAAATTTTTAATGTTAAGATTGCAACAATTTTCCCATAATAAAGTCGCGACTGCAACAATATTCTCATTATAAAGTTGCGACTGCAACAGTAGCAGCCTATTGCGACTGTCTTTATCTGGCGAATTCGCACCTATACGCATTAATTCGGACTTTAGTGAATAACCCCCATAGTCTCCTGAACTGGTTGCAAACTCACCACATTGCAGAGTTTGCTTCCCAAGCGAAGAAGGGAAAGAGGCGAAGAGATGCAAATTTAGAGCTTTATGTGACTATTTGTCCTTTAGTCAATAAGGCCCAATGTGAGCATAATGCATAAATATGAGTGTCATAAACAACTTGTACTCCAGCAGTTCCACCTACTGAGTCGCTCCTACACTGATTCCACAATAGTGTGAATTTAAAACGAATAAAATTTAAATGTGTGCTGTATATGTCAGCGAATAACTTTTTTTTTTTTTTTTTTTTTAAATAAACACATATCGGAACAAGCAAGCAAAGCTACGGAGGCAGAAATGTGAACAGAAATGTTTAACTCTTCAAAAACAATGGAATTTCTAACCATGTAGGTATAATGCAGATTGCATTCTTTCTAAAACTGGCATTTACAATATATGATATATAATTTATATAACAATAATATTAACATATACTGGCATATATATATATATATATATATATATATATATATATATATATATATATATATATATATATATACATACATATACTGTATATATGAATCAACACCAAAAATCCATTTACAGTTGTGAAAGTAACACTAAAGGACGCCAGGCGCCCTTTCTGCTAGCATTGTCCAGCCTTTTTAAAAACAGCATCCCCCCCTACAAGATACTGTTTCAGTTCTGTTACTAAGGATAAATTTAGATTTTTCAGATAGAAATAGGCCACTTATGTTCTGCCTTTGGTAGCAGGTCTTGCCACAAAAAAAAAAAAGAAAAAATCATTTGATCAGGCATTCAGCTAAAGAAATCATTTAATCCTTACAGCTCAAATATCTCTTGAACATAACCTTTGCAGAATAGATAAATAAATGAACACAGACAACCTTTAAAAGGATATTTGAAAAGGCTTTAAATCTAATCATCGTTGTACATTGTATTTTTTAAGGACAACTGAAATGTCACTATTTCAGGGGCTTGGAAAAGAACATTAAAAAAAAACAAAAACAGATACAGTTTCGCTTATAAAATTACGTGGCGCGTTACTCTGTTTTTTTTTTCTAAATTAGGCTCTGACACTTATTTAACGATAACGGCAGATGATATTTATTTTCTAATAGATTGTGAAAGTCAGAATTTGTTCAACGTAACAAGACTGTTCATGATGTGATTTAAAAAATATAAAATCTCCTTCTGTGTAGCTGTAACAAATTAAAATAAGAAAACCTATATTTGTGTTAAAAGCTTACATCCCAAAGTGATGTCATGGTGACAGATGACCTACAACTGGCCTGTGAAACTGCTGCTATTCTCCATGCACCCAAGCGAGCGAGCGCTCCTTCAGTGCAGGGCCGCAGACCCGACCTGACATTTTTCAGGTCGGATCCATGGCCTACACCAGAAATCGGCAAAGTTGTTTGAGGAGGGAGCCACTTCACTACCTACTTCAGCGGCGACAACTATCTTGTGAGCCACTGGAGAAGGGAGGCGTGCCCTCTGCCAACCACATGACCACCGACGACCAATCAGAAGAGCCATCATTGGTCGTGGGCGGGGCTTGAGCGTGGCTTCGGTAGTGCGCTCCAAGCCACAAAGCGGCTAAAGAGCCACAAGTGGCTCATGAGCCGCACTTTCCGACCACTGGCTTACACTGAAGGAGCACTCGCTCAACGATAGGATATCCCTGGTAGAGCTCTTCCGGCGCAGGCCTAGGTTAGCTCATTGTTTCATAAAAATTCTTTGCAGCCTAGTAATAATGTTTTAGAACATGCATGACTACAAATCCCATGATCCCTGTGAAGTAGTTACTCACTAGCAGTGGAAGGGATGCAGAAGCAAATAGGAGAATTGATTTGGAGAAGATGAAACTTCAACCTGTTCCAAAGTTGTTTTGAAACAGCAAAGTTGGTGAGGGACACTTTAAGCTATAAACAGACAGTTGTGATGTTAGAACACGCTGTTAATAAGGTTATACCGCATAGAAAATTACATGCGCCTGTAATTAATTTTTTTATTTTACCTGTTACAACATCACAATACAACAAACAGAAGAAAATAATAACAAAAATAAAATAATACAGAAATCAAAATCAAGCTGATAAATAACTTTTATTCTATTTTTTTTCATTTGTCAATCAAGACAGAAGGGAGCCACAACAAAGAGCCACATGCTCATATAAATCCAGAAGACCAGAGAATCTGCGTTTCCCTTATAGTAAGTTGAAACATTGCAATCACAGCCACATGTGGCTACAGAGCCGTGGTTTACCTACCCCTGCCCTTGTCTGTTCAAGTTGTTCAATATTGTTTTAGGGTAATTGAAAAAAAAATACCTTTGCATGTACAACCACCCACCCCTAAGGATCAAGGGGGTTATTCTCTAAAGATTGTTGCATAAAGGTGTGAATTCGCCAGCTAGACAGTCACAATAGACTGTTACTGTAGCAGTCGCGGCTTTATAACGAGAATATTGGCGCAATCGCGACTTTACTATGATAATATTGTTGAAGTCACAACTTGAAAACTGTCACAGTTGTGCCTTTACAATGGGAAATTTGTCACGGTTACGGATTTGCTATGGGAATCCGCTGTTTGAGAATTCGACAGTTGAAATCTCACTTTAGTCATTAACTCCCCCAAACTGTTTCGCCTTACTGCATAATGTTTATTATTTTGTTCCTAGCTTTATTGCGCAAGAGTGATTCATATCTGTAAAGGAGGACATATTTTTTCCTTATCATCTAAAAAAGGAAATAGTTTTATTTATCTTTTTGGTGATCACTAGTTTAAAAAAATGCTTTAGAATATAGGGTGGTTATAATAAATGTAATTTTGTGTTTGTTTTTAATTTTTTTTTTTTTTTTTTGCAGAATTCACTCCTCTTTCCCCTACTCCATCTGCAGTTGAACCGTTTGGAATCTCTGGTCAGCGATTTGACAGACACAAGAAGTCTGAAAAGCCAATCAGAAGCTTGCAGTGTGCAATCTCAGAGGACGCCTGCTAGACTGCATACTTTTGATGCTAATCTCGGTTTCTCAAATCTTTGAGTTGAATCTTTGACTAGAGAATTGCTTTGCTTCAAAGCAAGTAGGTGAGAATTGAAAAAAAAAAAAGAATATAAGAATATGAAACATAGACTTTATATATATCATTCATATACTCATAAAAATAAAGCTAATAAATGTTGTTGATGGTTCCTTTCCATTAAAATTAAGAGGTCATAACCAAGATGCACATTTATGTTTATTGCATGCAATCTTATATCTGATCTTTTTCTACAGCCTTGCAAAATCTCTTTGCGCTTAATGAGTGATGATAAAAATATAGGGGTTCATAAAGTGATGATTCAAACTGTCATTTCTGAATAACGTATGTAATGGTGCTGGAAAGAGGAATTTTACAGTACAAGAATGAATGGGATGGAAAACACAAAGGGGGTTATTCTCTAAAGTTCGAATTTGACTTTTGACTCAAACAGTGGATTCCCATAGCAAATCCGCTACTGCGACAATTCTCCCATTGTAAAGTTGCGACTGCGACAATATTTCTTTAGTAAAGGAGTGACTGTGACAATATTCTCATTATAAAGACGTGACTGCGACCGTCTTTAGATGGCGAATTCACAGCTTTATGTGACAATGTGGACTTTAGAGAATAACCCCCTAAATCTTCAGTGGTATACCCAACACATTTGTTGCTCTCAGCATCATCTTGACCTTCTAGTTTTCTATTCTGTTTCTGTTGCCGTTGGTAAACAAAAAACAAAACTTATTAAGCACAATGACTGTGACATTACTTTCTCATTCAGTGAGACTATGACCATAAACTGAGTTACACAATACACTGATGTAAGAAGACTGGCTTCGTCATTGAAAGAGGGTCCTGTAATCACCTAGTACAGTGTATACTATCAGAGTTACATAAATCAAATGAAGTGTCTCACTCCAGCACTCTCCTAAACTCAGATTAAATAAATATTTATTTACGTTTTGTACTCAGTACTAAGTAATAATGTGAGTGCAGCTTTTAATCATTGATATATATATTATACAGATACACAAAAACTTTAGTAGAGAAACATTAGATGGTTCTTTAGGCCAGGACTGGCGTATGACGCGTGTATTTTTTTTTGTTTAAAAAAAGTGTGTCATGAAAAAATGCCGAGAATACGCCATTGCGGAAAACCATAAAAGTAATGACTGTTGCACAAACGAATGCTTCATGACGCTTTTTTCAAGCGTATGGAGAGCTACACAAACAATGCGACAGGATTAGTAGCAATAGGAACTGAACAATTAGCGGTCAAACAGGAAATAAAAGTGACGCGTATTTCGCAACACGCTTTTTTTTTTTAGTTTAAATGTGGCGCACCATATGCCACTGTACACCTGGCCTTACAAGGTTTTCTGGAATGCCTAAGTTCTTTGTCATTATTATATGTATTTTCTGTGATTCTTATTTGCTTATAAGGAGCCTGACATCTACTATGCCATGCACAGCACCAACTGATAAGGCAAAATTAACTAATTTCTGTCAGTAAGCTTAAAAACAGCACAAACAGTATCAAACACCTTAAACAGTGTCACAACAAGGAATACGTTAACTAGAAAACAGCAACTTTGGAAACATGTGGTTTACATATTTAACCATTTGAAATGATTGTAGCGTTAAACATATTTGTTTCATAAAGGCATTCGGAGATGTGGATTAACATTCATATGTCCTTGGTTGCTACACTTCACACCCACCTATGAGCAAATATTTTTGAGTGTTCATGCCCACATGTGTCAACACAACATGAGATTATCAAACAAGATATATTTCACTTCATGGCAGAAAACGAAAAAAAAAATAGTGAAAGGAAAAACATGACTTTTTAAAAAAGGTTTAGTCTTTAATGTCCCAGACAAGGAGAAGCATAATTAGCCAAAAGGGTGATGGGGTCACAGTGGGCAGCTATACCAAAAGGTTAATCAATGAACAAATGCCAAAAGGCACAAAAAATTGTTCCTGCTTCTGTTGGGACTTGGGAGATTTATGCAAGGTCATTGTGGGTCAAAGGAAACTCTTAAAATTAAAATAATTTTTCTCTGTGTTATGCAAATAAAATGTGAACCTTGCAATTTATTATAAGAAGCTCGATTAAAAACCAGCAGACTACAATCAGAGGTCAGCGGGCCCATTAAGGCAGACAGGACAATGTATAAACCCACAACTTTTAAAGACGTCCCCAATTTTGTTATCACAGTAGAAGTTTAAAATAAAATTAAAACTAATTCATTCTAAATATATTTGAAGGCAACTAAAATATTTGCACCTAATCCTGCATTTAGTTAAATCCATTCGACTAAACAAAAACGAGAGCTTGACAGATAGATCAATAGATATGCCGAACTTAAAAAAAAAAAAAAAAAAGAATTAAGTTGTTGGTAAAAAAAAAACAGGAGTAAATAAGTATTATATATATATATATATATATATATATATATATATATATATCGATACAACAATACATCTCACGCATTGTAGCATTATTGCAGACATTCTTGACAGTGCTTACACACAGGTGGTTGCCAAAGCACCAATGTGAACGTTAATCCCTATTGTCAACCATGCATCACAACCCAGTGAAGATAAATGAGCACTGTGATCCCATGCAAACTTATCCGCCTACTTTCCATGCACCTACGGGAGACAGTCTCACTGTGACATCATTAGTCTCCCTGGGTCACACACTCAGATGTGGCCACTTCCCTGCTCCTGTCTCTAGTCCCATTCATTGTGATAGATACCCTTCATTTCAAGCATAAACAACAGTGCAGGCCCCAACATAATAAAACCAGCTTGTGAAAGGAGGTTCACTCCTCACTCAATTCATCTCACACAACAAGGGAGGGGTAGTAGAAAAGGAAGGGGGGGCTCAGATATAACTATGGCAACAGGCACAAAGTTAGGGTAAGAATGAGTAAAAACTACACTGGGGAATGGTAAGCCTGGCTATTAATAGTGTATATAAAACATATTCATACATCATGGGACATGGGTGAGTCTTTGTAAAGGAATGTTAGAGTGGGCTTCTACACTTCCTGTAACACACAGCCCCCTTGCCTGCAGAGAGCACTGGTTGGGTGCTGTGGCTGGGTGCACTGGTTGGGTGCTGTGGCTGGGTGCACTGGT
>WMED01029550.1:0-10246 GCA_019650415.1 Pipa parva
CAACAGTAAATTTATTGTTATGAATTGGCCATTTATGAAGGAGTCGGAGCCGGAACCTGAACAAATCCAGGAGTCGGAGTTGGAGTTGCAACTGTGGCTTACCGACTCCACAGCCCTGCTTTTTAGAGACCAATTATATGCAGTCTGGTACTGCAGGGATTTCAGCTCTGCACCATTCATTTTTCATAGGATCCTCCTATTGCATTAATCTATTACATCGACATACAATTAGGGGATGATTAACTAAAGGGGGAATTCACCTGTCAAATTCACATTGCTACAATTCAAATCATATCCCAAAAATAGTAGTGAATTCACTTCTCATTATTGACAAAGTAGCGAATAGACTTGCTGAACAAGCGGACAGCGGCAATCACAGTCGGATGTGTTGTGAGGTCGGATATACATGAAGTCCTGCCATCAGCCCCCCAATTCATCACTCTGATGAGGCAAAGTCAAATTGGTAAATGTGGAGCAATACACCTAGTCGCATTTGCTCCTTTGACACATTCTTCTGTTAGTCAATAGTAGTAGTAGTAGTACTCGTGAACAGGCCTGCAAAGTGATATGTATTTGGCACATCACCGAGTTTGAACATGGGAAAGTGCCGAATAGATGCAAATTCAGAGTTTTAAGCTACTATTCAGGCTTTAGTCAATAAGGCCCTTGAAGTCTGCATTCTGTAGGGTTGATTATAAGTTTAGATATGGACAGCTACCTGCTCCAAATTGGGAGAAATTTATTAAAGATCGGAAAGACCAGCGGTCTTTCTGACCTTACCGAGAGAAATCTTGTTTTGTTCTCCCAAGATCTCTTTCGACTGAGTTTTTCAATCTCGAGTTTTCGAATTTATATCCAAAGAAAGGTAGCCATACTTTACATTGGTAGCATGGCTACCTTTCCATGTTGAAAATTTGGGATTATGAATCGCAATCTCAAAAGAAATCTCACGAGAACAAAACGAAATTTCTCTCAGTAAAGTCGGAAAGACCCAGCGTGGTCTTTCCGACTTTTATAAATTTCACCCTTGGTTCAATTCAAACACGCAGCATGCATTGTACAAGAGGTGGACTCTATAAGGTTCTGGTGTAATAGGAATTAAGACAGGAAACCATAGATCCACACTGCATCTCTTCTATAAACCTGCTGTATAGTCAATAGCTAAATGTAAATTTGATTGGTACACCATCCTCTTTTCCTAGCATGCTTTCATGGCAATAGGAGTTCTTAGGAAAATGTAAATATTTACATTAAGGCAGCATTTCGGAGGATCGACTAGAAAAGTTTTGATGACCATTTCCTGCAGGCTTGCAGAACTCAAGTCAGCATGGATAATTATCACTTAGAGGTGCACCATACCAGCTGCGATCGTTTTATCATGTCATTAATTTACACTGAATGAAATGTGTTAATTGTGGCCTTAGAGCTTGAATCAAACCTATATCTTAATATCAATGGGGTTAGTGGGGTTAGTTAGTATGGTACTCCAGTGCATAAAATAATATTTTATAATCAATACAGTAGTAAATTATTTTCTTTTATTGTATAATGCATGTACATGTCAGGGCCATTAATACCAAATAGGTATGGAAGGAAGCTTCTATACTATACCCATGAGGGAAAGGGTTGACAGCTCCTACCAACCACTGGAAACAGGTAATTTCTTGAAAAACAACAGTATGTTTGATGCACTGCGGCCCATACCCTGTATTGTTTGTTACTGGCATGTGAATTTGTATAAGCAGCCTTATATTGAGGTGTTTTATGATTTCCAGAGAAATGAAAATATGGACTTTAATTTTTCTAATGCTTCTTACCTGCACTACTGAATTGTGAAGCATGCTCATATACATAATATGCAAACATGTACCTGGCATGACATCATGGCAAGCTTTTAGCTAGATTCCTAAATCAATTTGTTTATACTTGGGAATATCCAGCTGCAATATGAATGTTTCCACGAAGCATTGATAAATTTTATAAGCAGTTAATAGCCATCTCTAATACCCCTAAGAGCAATGCTGGTATTGATTTAACAGTGCATTCATCTGCAACTTAATAAAATCATCAGAGTTTATTCCAGCTCTGTCCTTATTAATAGCAATTATGTCTCTTAATTTTAATCATAATGCGCAGCCTTCAATTACACAGCTAGCGAGTAACTACAACTCATTCTAAGGTTTTATTTCCAGAACATTTTTTACCTGCAATGTTAAAACTGTCTCTAAATAGCACCACTGTGATGCATTTGTTCCTCCAAATTATAGCTGAATACCATTAACAACTTAGCCTTAAAAATTCATAAAAAGCAATCAAATGCTCCGTGAGTTTACATATATCAACCTTTTTCTTTACCCTCTGGTAAGAAAAGGAATTACTGTAGAAAGCAGAGGCTACATTTTAGAGCAATGTTCAGAAAACAAGGCTTGTTTTTTGTTTTCTGAAAAACAAATCTGTTTTGAGATTCCAATAACTCTGTTCTGTTTCTTGTTGAACATTTTCAGTTTTAGCCCTACAGCAATTCATAAACATCCAACTTCTTGTATTTAACACTTTTGTCTACACAAAACAGGATCTTCAGTGCTTCGCTCATCAATACATGGCTTAATCATACATAACTATAAAAATAAAAGAAATCCCTCGGTATTGTTCTAAGCAGAAATATGGATTAAACTGTCAATCTGAAAGGGACACGGGATTTTCAACTTCAGGTAAAGCGTCACAGTCATCTAATCAGGAGTTTCCTGTCTACATTAGCTAAGCAATTATATTGTCAGTCTCTACCTACACCATCTGTCTTTTACTTTCATCAAATAATGTTAATAGCTTGCAAGCATTCAGGACTCCACAGTTTAACTACAGCTCGTTTCTCCTAGAGGTGATTCTTAAGGGGAAGGGGGAAAATACTTACCAATTGGTCTTTTATACTCCAGCGAATGCCTCCTGCTCTCACTAGTATGCCAATTTATTCTGCTCTTGACAAACGATGCAATCCTCTTCACTTCCTGTGTGATTCAGCAAACAGAGCAAGCACAGCAGCAGAATCTGGATGCTAAAAAACAAAAAACCTGGGTGGAGAAAATATTGCTACATTCTTCCTATACTACTGTATTTTTCGCTCCATACGACACACTTTTTTTTCCCCAAAAAGTTGGGGTTGAAATGCCCATGCATCTTATGGAGCAAATGTTCGGGGCACCTGTACACCACCCCCGCCCGTGCCCCGCAGCAGCTGAAGAAAAATTCGTAGTACTGACCTTCCTCCAGCGTACCAGCGAGCCGCTTCCCGTCAGCGCTTCTCCAGACTAAGCTAGGACAAGCGCGAGGAGAACCAGTCACCACTGTGACTGCCATGACCCCTGTTAGAGGTGCTACTTTCATAAATACAAAATTTTGGGTCATTCTTGTTCCATACATAAACCATTTAATCTATAAAAATACAAAGCTGAACCCTCACAGTAGTACTTTATCATTCTCTAAATTCAAAATGATTTGCAAAATTATCGCAGAGGTTAGTTTGTAATGAGGACAATACAATAGATAAGTTTGATCTTTTTACCCTACAGTGCAATCTGATTGTATATGTATGAGCAGCTGTGAGTTAATCACGTTATGTAGGATTTAATAATCCCTAATAGAAGGAAGGACAGTAGGTCGAACAGATTATTATCAGAATTACTGAGAACAGACTTTATACACATCAATATAATTCATGGTTTCTTTTTTTCCAAATAGTTTTACATATAAAATGATTATTATCTTTATGACATTTTTGGATACACAGGATGTGATTAGAAGTAAATGGTTTTGTAAAAATGACACTTGCAGGTAAGATTTAGAAAAACGTATCATTTTCTAGTTTCAAGTAATACAGCTTAATGCAGTGATGGCTAACCTTTTGAGTGTTGTGTGTCAATATTCTGTCACAGTCGTGTGTTTAGAATTGGAATATTATTGCGGTTTTACAATGGGAAATGTTGCAGTCTTCTTATAGAAAAAACAGTCGCGGTTTTGTTATTGGGGAAAGTTGTGGCAGCCACGGATTTACAAAGGGAAAATTGTCGCGGTTTTCCTATGGGTGAAATTGTCATGATCGCGGATTTACAATGGGACTACATGAGAGCACAACACAAATGCCAAACATGAAGCATGTCAGCAAAAACGTCTCAGCGTGTCATAGGTTAGCTATCACTGGCTTAATGTCACATCTCAATTTGAGGAGTTATACGTGTTTACTAAGGGGCCAAAAGTCTATATTAACCCTTTTATATTTGTCTTGCTTGATTTTTTTTAAACTTGCATTTTAATGAAATTTTCACAGTATTTTGTGATTTACATCTTTTGAATGCACCAATGATAATGGTCAAAATGATTAAAACGTGCTAAAGAAGAATGAGAAAGAAAGAAAATGACCAGAGTACATTATACCCCATAAATGGGTCACTTCAGCATTCCGTATGTATCTGCAACGTCAACACATTATGAACTTACTTGGAAACTCTAGTAGCCTAAGGGGTGGAGCTTAATGACCCAATCTGTGTCATTTTGGGGTGAGGCTATGCTAAACTGGCAACTAACTGGGTGGTTTTAGGGTCTAAAAGGGGTAGAATTTGGGTGGGGATGGGGTGAAACTACCCTATTTTATTCTTGGGCCACATAACTTGAGGGTTTCCCCAGAGACCCAATGTTTGGTTTGCAAACCTGGAGTGTCTGTGAAAAATCCGACAATTTCCCAGGTCTGATTATGGGGTTAGTGAAAAGAATTTGACAGCATAAATAGCAAAAGAATCATTTGTGTCTACCCCTTTGTTAACACACACGATAACACTAGTGACAGATCCAGAGCAGAAGTGTAAACAAAATGATAATGTATTGTTACTGAGAATATACTGTATACTGTACATATATATTAGAACCCACGAAATTTAGATTATAACATTTAATACCAGACCCTATTGCAGAAAAATTCTGCATGACATGAAAATTGTATGTTTCCTCTGTTGTCTACCTTCCACATACATAAAACAATTATAATCATAAATCAGCAACATCAGTAGGTTCATTAAATAAATCACACTCACTTCAGTGTATATTAGGTGCTAATACACAGGTAGCAATGCTCACAAGGTCTACTGGTTTATCTTACAACTTGATTCTATTTCACCAAACCTAGTACTGCAGTGTCCCATGCCTACCTAGATCTAGCAGGCTCCAACAGATTTTTCATGTTTCAAAACCTGAACATTTGTTATTTGTAGCAGTAGAATATGCAACCTGAACGCTTCCCCTTTATCCCCCCAGTTATCACTTTATTTTTGTACTCTAATTGGATGGCAGATACACTACAGGTAGAAATTACTTCAGTTTCAAGTCACATGTGATATAAAAGAATGCTTTAAAAAGTACACCCTTAATTTATCCAGATACTTAAAGTCTCCATCTCCAAAGTAGAATTAATAAAGTAATATTGCCAGCATACCTAATTTTAGAACCATTTATGTGAAACTATGGACAGGAATGAACACACAAGGCATGTTCACCTTAAATTTAAACTTCATAATGTTGTAGCCCATATATTATGTGTAAATCCTAACAGTTTTGAAAGTCACTGACCCTAGCAACCAGAAATGGACTGAATGTAAGGCTACCCTTTTCAGTTTATTATGAATATAACTGTCTATACCCTTTCCTTATGCCTCTCCCAGTCTCCTTTTAAAACAAAATCTTGATTGCTAGGATTGATGACCCTAGAAAACAAAACATTTAAAAGCCAAACTGAAGTCGATTAAAAAAACAAACAAACAGAAAACAAGAAAATGAAAACAACTCTAAAAAAATAAAATATTACCTTAAAGTAACAATTAAATACCATTTACAAATCTATAAATGCATACTCTGTGTTGGCATTATATGTCAGTATGTTGCACAATGTGCATTGTGAATATGACTATAAAGCATTTCAAGGTTGTTAAATAAACTGTTAATACTTAATACCATTAGTATTGCTCTGACCTGATGAAGAGGGAATCTCTCTCAAATGCTTGTCTGTTAGTCCAAATTAAACTTCATATAATACTACAGTGCTCATCTTTCTAAATAAACCATTAGAATGAGCCATGTTGGGATTTCCAAGGTAGTGTGCTTTATGTCAGGTAAGTACGGTTAAAGTTTTTATTTTCTCTTTTCACTTTATTGATTTTAGAGTAATAAAAAAGTCCTTTTGCCTGTCTGAATGATTAGTTTGTTTTTTTTAAACTGCACAAAATCTGGAACAGAAGTAGCAAACCACACCAAGCATGATCACAGATCGCCTAGTCTTTCTAAATGACTGGTCACATAAATGGAGAAAGGAATCAGCAGGGGGTTGAACAAACAAAAGCTGTACAAAGTTCTGTTCCCCCAGCAGGGGATAAATACATTATATTTAATTTTTCAGCCTTTCCTGCTATACAGCTGCATGCAAAAAAAAAAACCTGAAGCACTTACTCCGCGTCCATATGTAGCATGTGTTTATTTATCAAATAGTAAAATACTGCCTGTTAAAAGTGTATTACAACTCTGGCAGTGCTAAATTAAATACCGAGCACAAGCAGTGTTAATAAGGGTTGGCCACTAATGCACTTAAAAGGTCCCCATGGATTACTCACTCTAGTACAGTCACCAGAAAAGAGTAACAGAGTTTAGGGGGTTATTCTGTAAAGTCACAACTGTCGCGTAAAGGTGTGAATTCGCCAGCTAAAAAACAGTTGTAATAGACTGCTACTGTTGCAGTTGTGTCTTTTTAATGAGAATACTGTCGCAGTTCTGACTTTACAATGGGAAATTGTCACGGTCGTGGATTTGCTCTAGGAATCAGTTGTTTAAAAATTCAACAGTCGAATTCGAACTTTAGAGAATAACCCCCTTCAGTGTCCAACAAAAAAACATCAGGGTCACAGTACCCCACTACAGCATATAACATTAGGCAGGAGAGATCTGGTACACTACACCATTTAACATTATGCATTACAGCCGCCATTCTCCGAATCACAGTCATCCAACCACTTAAATGACATAAGCTTTGGAGTTTCTAGACTTGTCCCACAGATGGTATTGCCCAATATAAAAGTCTGTTGTAATACAGATAAATCATGAGGGGGCATAAAATTGCTTCCACTTCATTTCACTGAACATATGTATTCCACACTGTGACTGCAGACATAAATGGGGTAATTCAGCATAGTCTGAACTTACCCTCCGATCCTTCGCCTCTGTTCACACAGACTGTTATGCGTTCGCTGATGTGCTGCGTGCTGACATCAGCGAACGCTTTAAAGGGATTCCAGTCTCGCGAGGCAACTCGAGTTGAGCCTCATGAGCATTGCCGAGATTGGAATCCCTTTAAAGCGTTCTCTGATGTCTGTGCGCAGCACATCAGTGGAGTGCGTAACAATCTGTGTGAACAGAGGCGAAGGATCGGAGGGTAAGTTCCGGACTATGCTGAATTACCCCCAAAAAGAACATGCACAGTCTTTGCAGCAAACAGCACTGAGGTAACAATGTATAGAAACAATTTCCTCCTGTGACAATAGCTGTAGTCTGCAAGGGATATAAATACTCTGCTTTCTGCAAAGGAACAAGATTGTACTTAAAATGGACAATCAGCTATTTTTTCAACTTTATTAACAACAGGATTCCATGGGACATACAAAATTCAGGCACTATTTAATAGAAGACAGGGAAAGGTCTTTTTCTGATTATAGATTATAATAAGAACATCCTGATTAATCAGACAAAACATATTTAATGCAAGTAAAATGTTGGTAATAACAAAGGTAGCATCGACTGTCCAGCAATGTAAAGGTGCAATATTGGCACTCCTAGACCTGACTCCATGAATGGACAAAGAAATCTCTTATAGAAATATAAGCGACATGTAAATGTTTGAATCCCTACATGCAAAAATATACATATATCCATATAATCTCAGTTAGAAGTTTATTTGGGTCCATTTGCCAAAAAAACAAAAATTGCCGGATGTTGGGAAATAAAAATTACAATGCGACAAAGAGTGCAGGTGCAAAGCAGCTTTCTAGACCAGCGTTTCCCAAACTTATTTTTCCGTGGCCCGGTTATTTTTGTGCTTATCCTTCGTGACCCACTTAGTAAGGGACTTCGCGCACGGCACGTGTCGTGCGCAAAGTCCATTACTAATTTTCAGTCATGAAAACCCATACGCACTCTCGTGACCCGGCATTTTGCTTTCGTGGCCCGGTACCGGGTCGCGACCCACCATTTGGGAAACGCTGTTCTAGACTATTACACAGGCGCAACTAAAGTTGTCAGCACATTTTAAATATGTAGGAAACATTCCTCAGTAAGACAGATGACAAAATGACAGTTAAGTTATAGCAAACAAATTTAAATGATATTTAAGTTATATCAAAACTAAAGGAGAACTAAAGGCATAAATTATGAAACTTACCTGGCACTAGCTGGAAAGTCCTCACTTTGATGTGCAATTGAGTAGCTTATTTTCAAGAATGATGGCAGTTTCATAGCTTTCGCTATAGCTACGATTTATGATTTCACCACTCAGCATTGGGTGAACTCTCAGCAGTGAAATCATCACTGCGAATGTCTGCAGTAGCCATGATGACGTTGACGCTGCTCTGCACCACCGATGCCAGTCAGGAGGGGGAACCAGAATGCAGCTTCATAGTTATACTATCAAAGTGCCGTCATTCTGGACGAGAGTTTAGCAGCGTATTAGCCATAGATATATACAGAGACAAGTAGAGTATAGGTGATGCCTTTTATTGGCTAACTGAATACATGAAGATACGATCTTGAAGATAAGGTAATCAATTGCCCATCAATGTGAGGACTTCCCAGCTAGTGCCAGGTAAGTTTTATAATATATGACTTTGTGTTGTGTCTTTAGTTCCCCTTTAAAAATGGCTTGGGTTACCAGGTTACAAAAAGCAAGACCACTTTGGTGCTTTTATTTAAAAGCTAGTGAGCAGCACCACCAGTGTATATATACATATGAATGTGATGTTATTGATATGGTGATGCAAACTCCTATATTGCATTTACCAGGATACTGACTGGCTCTCGGGTTTGAACTCCCGATTCTTAGTCAGAGGATGAACAGAAGTAGTTGCCCTTATCCACACAAACTGGTACTAGGATAGATATAAACCTAGTTAAAAAAACATTAATTCCAAGGCAAACAATCCATTTAAAGGAAAAATGTACCTAGCCCCCGTTATTTTAACCTTACAGCAGGTATAACCTGGAGGGCTCATTATCTCAAAAATGACAATGTGGAGCTAATATTGTATTTTTTCAAATACTACTACTACTTCTAAAACAGAGGCATGATGTTCAGGGATTACCCAGCTGAATATTCAACTTATTTTATTCCTTACAGATACAATAAACTTTTTGTTACCATGGTATGGCAAGTAGAATACCTTAACTAGCTTAACAATATAAGCATTCTACCAATTATACAAATTTGTTTGAATTAATCACAGGACTCTCCAATGCTTCTTTGCATTAAAAAAAAAAAAAAAAACTCTAAAAAGGTTTAAAAACTCCAGCAAAGCTTGCAGATGGAAAATTATTTCTACAGTATAAATTATTCCCTTAGGTGGTATCAGTAGCTTTTCTTACGAATGGCTTGTCAGATACTTGTCTAGGGATTTAAGGCTGTTATTAGCAGTGCAATGTACAATATGCATCAAGTACAGCACTCACAGTATGTTATGGTCCAAACACTACACCCCCTACCCAGAGTCATTCCACCTCCTACAATCAAGCTAGATTCCACCACACAGTGATGTTACACTGTGATACATTGTGTTTAGAATCAATGTCTTCAGCCAGACAGTCTCAGCTGATTCCTATGGTTTTAAGCACTTAAATAAAACCCAGTGATGTATGGCTACTGCATATGCATTATACTCAGCAGAGATACACATTCAGAAAGTCACTTTGTTACTCATTCATTTTATAGCAAAGAAATAAATGACCTCTGACTTCATCTGCAAAAAATAATCTGTTCAGTACCTCCAGGTTTGTCTAATAAATAATGGAGGACTTCTGCGCATTAGTTTAGATCATAGATTTTTTTCTGATGTTATCTAAAATGCATTTAATAGGGACAATGTTTAGGTATATGAAATTGCTTAAAAAAAGATGTACAGTCATGGCCAAAAGTTTTGAGAATGACACAAATGTTAATTTTGACAAAGTCTAC
>WMED01029551.1:0-10246 GCA_019650415.1 Pipa parva
TTACTATAGAGCCGTGAGTATTGTTATTATATGGGTGGGTACGTTATTATTATTATAATATTAATAATGTTACGTACCCACCCATATAATAACAATAATAATGTACTCCCCTCTATAGTCATTTATTTACACGAGATGTTACTCTGGATTTACTCACTACTTGAGTAAATTTTAATCAAAGTACTTGTTTAAAACAAGCCTTTGGAGGGTTAATTCTCTCTCCTTCATCAGGTTAGAGGCAATACACTATGAACCTGATGAAGCATTGCCTTGAATTTGGTGAAGGAGGGAGAGTTATCCCTCCGAAACCTTGTTTATTTAAAAAGACTGTTAGTCCAATAAATAGGGTATCACCAAATACTGCAACACTCATTTTTTTTTGCATCTGTGGACTGACACGACCACTCTACCCTAACTTTATATATATATTCAGAAAGTATATAGACATAATTAGAATTTCTGGAAGCACATTTTGAATATATAGTAACTATAAATGCATTTGAGGAATTTTTGTTGTTTTGTTGTCACTGTCGTTTTTATTATGTTATCGTTTGTACAATATGCCACCGTGTGTGTTGACCTGATGCCCTTAGTATAATTGGGAATAGGGGATAGTCAATGTATTTACTATAGAATCCCATAAAATTATTAAAATAATACAGTCAAATTTGTTCATGCTATAAACAGGATGAACACTCTAACTGCAATACCACTTTAATGCATTGACTGTTAGCTTTCCGATTACATACTGTATATTTGTACAACTAGTCATATACCACTGAGCTTCTAAAAGCATCCTTGTAAGGCAGCTCAGTGGCAACTGAATTAAAGTGCTTTTCTCAATATTTCTAAATGTAAATGCTTTCTAAAAAATCTTCAGAGCATGCTAATTTTAAATAATTTCTTGCATACAAAATCATCACTACTGGAACTTTTTCATATACTCTTGAGCTAAAACTGTGCAGAAAGGAATAATTTAAAAATTATTGCAGCACTTGACATTTTTTTTAACCACGCTCATTACTTTTGAAGTGATCAGAACATTTACTTGAGATTCTTCCTATTTGTATCTGCAAATTTAACCATGTAATAGCGTTCTCTTCTAGAATTTTATTCTGGTGTTAATACAGAATATGTGAACATACGCAAGCCATTGTAAATACAAATATTATCATTTGTTATTTAACATTTTTACTTTGTTATTTTAATGCAGAAAAAGTTTCAGAGCTGCTAACAACTAGATGGGGAGGTGGTGGTGGTGGGGGAATTATTATACATAAAATAATCATGTTATTGAATGTTGACTCAATGGGATTCAAGAAGCATTTTTTTTCTATTTTATTTCCTGCAGCTTGATACTACATACTAATATTCATATACCTGGTATAGCAAAAATTGTGGGCATGTGTGAAGTGCTGGGGACAATGCAGTCAGAAATTTCAGCCATGTTCCAACCAGGCATGTAATTCTAGGGATTACCTAGCAGAATTTTGCTTATTAGTAATTTATTAAACATTTCAGAAAACCCCACCTCAGAATGTACATGAATGTCCTACAATGCAAGAAAATTGTATTTCATCCTACCTGATGTTTCTGTCAATGGAGGAGTTTAAAATAATAGAGTAATAAAGGGTTATTGTTTTATCAGAAATCCTTTCTTTAATAGACTATGGTAACATCATGGAAGATTCATGTGAAATCTGCATGGAACAATGCAATTTTTCATTGAATGGAGCTGCAATGTACAATGCCCCTACTCTTATATCTTTCTGTCAAAATCCATCAGCTGTCAAGAATAACTTCTACCTCTTCTATTATTCCTCTGGCTTTGATCTTTGCATACCCCCTCTATATCATCTCCCACCTCTGGTCTGTACTTCTTTGTCAACGAGCATGTTGTGTGCAGACCAAATGTGAGAGATAATTTAGCTGGAATACATAATAAAGCAGAGGCATTCTAAAACCAGAGCTCTGTGTTGATGGTACAGTCATGGGGACCAAATATATTTCTTAGTTAGTTTTAACTAAAGGAAGTGAAGTACTATTTTTATTGGGTAAAATGTCAGCTGGTTAGTACCCATCCAATGCATTATTGTTTTCTTAGCACAAAAGTGTAGAACTCCAGGGAAAATATGAACTTTCATTAGAAAGAGCTAGTGAAATAATGGTTTCTATTATAAAACACCCATACTTATTATGGCCCTCAGTAATCTAATGCATGTTAGGCTTTGTTCTTACATGTTCTAGATTTTTTTTTTAAATATTATTTTAAAAATGGATGAAATAAATGACGTTTTATATTATGAATAGAGTAAATATTGGATCAATAGAACCATTTAATGAGTGCAAAGGACTGTGTTTTTCCTCCTTTTTGAAAAGCCTATGATCATCAATCTAAACTGCTAAGAGGAGGAGATAACTCGAGAAGGAATTCTAAAATAAATTTTATTTTAATTTTAAAAACAAACAAAAGTTCTCAAAGCGTTTGCTGAATGTAGTACAAGTTAGTGCCTTGATTTGTCTCTTGCTGCTCTCTCCTAGGGAGTTCGCTCCACTTCCCAAAAAAGAATCCTCCAAAAGTAACAACTGCGGAGAAGCGCAAATACAACGCACTTATGGTGCCTTATCTTAATTGCAATATAATGTGAAAGGGGAAACCAGCAAGTCCCAATAGTAGTGTTCAATATAAAAGAATTACACACATACCACGTGTCAATCGAGATTAAAATCTTATGCGCTCACCAGATGTACAAACTTTGAAAGCTCATAATCTCACAAACTTTAGGAAACAACAAACTCACAACAACTCCTGAGGAAGGGAAACGGTGCCCAAAACGTGTAGAGTTGGGGGAGGACGAGTAGGAACACTGTCTGGACTCACTCCACATGGACTTATAAGCGGATAACACCCAGAGAGATTTGGAGGCTGACTGAGCCTTTTTTAATGCTATTGTAACACATACGTTTGTGAGTACATTTTAAACCTTTTATTTTTTAAACATTAAAAGCGTTATTTCACTATGAGATTCCCTTGGTCTTGTTTGGAGTAGATTTTGGTGTGACTCTGGGTACCTCAGGAATGTTACTGTGATTGGCATATCTCTTCTAATTGAAACTGCTTGAATTGAAGATTAATCGACTTTCCTAAAGTTTGTGAGATTATGAGCTTTCAAAGTTTGTACATCTGGTGAGCGCATAAGATTTTAATCTCGATTGGCACGTGGTGTGTGTGTAATTCTTTTATATTGAACACTACTATTGGGACTTGCTGGTGCGTTGTATTTGCGCTTTTCCGCAGTTGTTACTTTTGGAGGATTATTTTAATTTTAGTTTAATTCAAAAACAGTTTTTTTTACTCTGCAACTTTTGAGAAGATTATTTACAGTAAAGTTACTATTTTTGAAGCTCTTGAAATATTTAAAATAAATATTTATATTAAAAATATTACCTTTATCAGTAAGTGGGTATAGCTAAGCTCTTTTCTATTGGTGCACAGAGAAAAAGATTTAACTGGAGCAGTAAAACACACTCACAGTACTATGATGAATCAAGAGCACTGGTGTGGAGAAAACAAACAAAAATATTCTTCTTCAATGCCTTTTTCACTTCTAAAGTGGCCCAATCTTAGATCCTCAGAAGCAACTTTTTTGTTAAAAACCCCAAAAAAGTGAGAGATTTAAGTACACAGGGAAGACTACTCCATCATGCACTTTTTCATTCAACCTCCTCACCACCATGGAGTTGAGGCAGCAGGGGGTTAAAATCCCCGAAAAGAATACTATTCCTTGCCTCATTGGCCAAAGAACGGGTGTTAGAGGGGATAATCTGGCTCTCTCCACCCCAATAACTAAAGGGGACAGGAAGGGTGGTTCATGGATCCTTTTTTGTCCCACGTAATCCTCATCCCATGGATTTATGATAGAGCTAATGGGGATCAAATGTCAACCTCTATGCACACAATCTTCATAGATTTTTAAAATTTGATTAAATTGAATGTTCTTCAGCTTATGTTAAAAAGTCTTGTACATTCAGGGGGTAATTGGCTAAAGTGCAAATAGTCACGTAAAGGAGTGAACTTGCCACTTTCCCATATTCTCTGTTGTGGTGAAATTGCGAGCTAACAACCATTGCACACTACACAATACACTTCTACTGACGTGGTTGCGACTTTATTATGGGAATATCGGCATGGATTTTCTGTGGGAATTTGCTGTGTAGTCAATAAGGATTAGAGAATCATAGTGTAGCTACCCAAAGTAATGCAAATTCACTTAGACAGGAGAATTGGCACTTTAGCCAATAATCCCCTCAGTGTTTTTCAAGGCATTTTCAAATTCTTTTACAGGTTTTTTTCTCTTTGGATTGTCAATACTTCAGATTATTTGTGTTCTGCTTTACGCTGTTTCCTTTGGTTCATAACATTTTCTTGTTCAGTTTCGATAAATTGAAATACTCTCCTAGATTGTTTGCTCTTGTGCATGCAATTTTGTTGTAAACCTGCTCTTAGGGGGTGCACCTCCATTTTAAGGCTGCAGGAAACTTTCCCCTGCATTAGAGTGTTAGCTCCTGTGCATGAACTTTTTCTGAAAACATTGAGACTTCTCGCGTACTTAACTTTCACCAGAATTTTTCAGCTCTTTTCCACATAAATTGTCTGCTTTAGATTTTCAGCTCTTATCCTTTTAAATTTCTCCTTAAACTTGTTGTGCATGCAACTTTCTTCTTAGGTTGTAACATCTTGTAGATGGACTTTTGTTTTCCATTGTCAATATAGTTTTTTTCTCTTATGCATGCAATAATAGATTGTTAACTCTTTAACATGTATATGTTAACTCAGATTGTCACTTGTTCTTAAAAAAACCTCTGCTTTAAACTTGCTGGCATTACATTTACTATTTAATGAGTCAGATCTGTATAAATATAACACTATCTCTTGTGGTAGGAACTGTTTGTCTTGTGAGCTTTTGTCCAAGAAAATTCCTTGATTCTCCGTTTTATGTGCACCCTTCTCTTTACAAATGTCAGCTCTTGTGTAAACAACTTCCTCTTTAGCTTTCAGCTCTTTCACATTATTTGTTCTTCATAGATTAGGTTTTTTGGTCAAGCAAATTGCTACTTAAGTGTCCATAAAATATTGTCCCTTTTAGATTGTCACTCCCCATGTAGGACATAGGCCCCTTAGATCTTTTTACTTCATTTACATTTAATTTCCTCCTCCCATTATGCTTTTGTGCATGAAATTTCATATTGTATTATCATATCTTGTCCTTATAAATGCACTTTCTTTAGGTTTACAGAAGAGAAACCTCTTTTTGTTCATGACACTTTACAATGTGCTTCTTAAATTATCAACTACTGAGTATGCAACCTTATACTTAGATTATCATATTTTGTTCAGGTAGTATGGATTTTCAGCTAAACAGAGACTACTGACGTTTTGCATGAAATGATCTACTACTCTTGTCATCTCCTGTGCAATAGGTGTATTATATATAAGATACATAAAAACATTACACTGAAAACAACAACTAGAAGATTAATGATATTTTCTACCTGATATATATTTTAATGTTTGATACTGTAAATACTAAGTACAATTAAACAGTGAAATATTATTTAAGATTATTATATTAATCATGCAATTTAAGTACTGGAATTTTATTAGCATATCATGAACAATGCTGTAAATCATAAATTAAACTCTTTGTGACAGACTGTTATTTCCCCAAAATTAATGTTAGTTCTTATTAACCAATTTATATTATGTGCATTTAATTTCTTGTTTTGATCTTATTAGCTGCATAAATTTTCATTAATATATATATTACCTGCATACTTTTTATGAAAGGCAAAATATTCCTCTGAATTTATAAAGAAAACAAAACAGCTTAACACACGATTCTTAGTACTTTGTGATGATTAAAGAAAAAAGTATGTTAGGTGTGTATTCAGACTTTAACAATAAAAGTTCCCTTCAAGATAAGAGTATATTGGTAGTTTGTTGTGGTTGCCATACAATGCTAGTATAGCCAAAAAAGTGTAAAAATGGCAGGCCATTCATTTTATTAAGGAACAGCAACAAAATATCTTGTGATTTTTTAATACAGCGTTTAAAGTGACAAAAATACCGCATAGGCACATCAAAAACAATGTTTTGTTTCATGCAAGCTTTAAAAATGCTTAGTGTGCAGCATTAACCTTTAGATGTTTAGTTAAATTGGATTATACTAAGTGGATAGACTTATCCTTTGATATTAATTGAATAGGAGCCAAACACATTGTTGTCTTTTGTGAAATATTGCATATCAAAATGCCAATAAAACAACAAATGGCCACCTAGCTCCAATGGAGACCACATCAAACATGTTATAACTTTTATGATATGCTACAAAATGCCTCCAATCAATTCTTGTAGTAAGCCACATGCTCAAGAATTATGAGGCACTTTGATACAGTCACTATTGGAGCCAATCACCCATTTTTTCATGTATTTTGATACTTTTATTGGTTGTGTTAAAATGCATTAGCTGACACTGAATTGAAAATTGTAGTGTTTTGTACTATCAAATCCTCAGATTTGATACTCCACACATCCTCATCACAATGCAAAAATTTCATATAAAATAGTATATGGAGTAAAAGCAAAATATCTTCAAAGCATACTTTATTCCATGATTAGGTACACGACATGTTTCGAGACTATGGCCGTTTATCAAGTTCATGATATGTTTCGAGCCAGCAGCCATTTATCAAGTTCACTTAAAAAAGGGCCATTGGCTCGAAACATGTCGTGTGCATCGTCATCAAATAAAGTATGTTTTAAAGATATTTTGCTTTAACTCCGTCTACTATTTCATACAAATTATCTGACACTGGCCTTACAGTGCTTCCATGAGTGAGTACTGGAGCTCAAATGTATTCTAGGATTGGTGATACATTTATTTGATTGGTGTTTGGTGATAATGTGAATTTAAATCTGCTACTACAAGTACCTTTGTTTTCATGATTAACTTCCTTTATGGGGATTGGTGTTAGAGCATCAACGAAACAGGAGAAGCTGATTTGTGACATTAAGGAGATCGGTAAGAGAAACTGGTTTGTGACAATAACTAAATCTTATTTTATTGAAATACTGAAATGTATTTTATTGAAATGTATGGTTGAAGAACAAGAGGCAATACATGAGCTGTTTAAAATTGAGTACGACAAAGGCTATTTCTTCAAAACCAAAATATCTCAGTGATTCTAATAGTGGAGGGGGTGATGGTTTAAAGCTAAAGAAAATGTTTTTGAATAGTAATTATGGATCAAAGGTGGATGTAAAGTGAGCAAGGTGAGAGATCAGTCCAAACAACTGAAAGGAGGGTATATCTGGGCAGACTCCCCCTTTTACAGTATCAGAGATATATACAGTAGATGATCTATGATTTTATAGAAAGGTGACTGTGACTGGACAGAAATAAAAACACTACTGACTATCTGAAACATTGTATCAGGAAAGGGACAGAATACATTCAAAGTTATTCAAAATTCCCACTGATACAAATAATCTATTGAATAAGAAAAGTGTTAATCATAGAAGGTGGGTTGAGAATATTTATTTTGGTCAATTTCTGAGAGTTCAAGATAATTGTACTAAAATGAAAGATTAAACATCTAAACGAAGGAACTAATAAGTAGAATGAAGTATACCCAGAAACCTTGTTTGTAAATCCAAACGCAGAGCGGATCAAGCCCAGAGGACTAATTACTGTAAGATGGCTATGGAAAGGGAGTTCCCGCTACAGCCAAGATTCATCTATAGGAGGGGTCAGTGCATGAAAGGGATGGTAACCTCTTCTAATTTGAGAAAAGGCAAATTAAACACCCATAATAAGTTATATAAAACCATCTTAATTGCCACTTATAAAAGCGATACTCACAGTGAAGCCTGTAATATTGTAGTGGGTAAGGACTTGGAAACTAGTACTACACAAATCCAAAGTATAAGGTCTTTCTCTAATTGCCAAAGCATGTTAATAGTTTATTATTATATGTCCATGTGGAAAACTAGAAAAAACAAAATGCAAAATTGTAGTTAGGATTATGGAACATGTTTGCAATTTAAAGAAGGGCCTTAAAATGTACGGAGTATCTAAATCCAATCACTTTTTAGAATGTCATAATAAAGATCCATTAGGTCTTTGTTTTATCATAGTAGAACAAACCCCTAATTCTATTTGGGCAGGAGACAGGTTCATCAAACTAATACAGAGAGAGCCATATTGGATTTCACGGCCCAAACCCTTATTTCTCTTACTATGGATCTCAATTTCCCTGTCTTCTAGTTCAGGCATATAAATTACAATTCATTCTGATTTGGGTATTATGATCATCACATTAGAGTATGAATATCACTACTCTTCTTTCATACATATATTGTATGTATGTATAATTTTATTTATAAAGCACCACAAATTTACACAGCGCTGTACAAATCAGCGATACAAATATAACACAGACATAGAAAAATGTGCATTACACAATACAAGTGAGTTAAAAGCATAATATCACAAGGATACATCACTTTAATTGCCAGGCAATGATTGAAACAATAGGATGGAGGTCCCTTCTCTGTAGAGCTTACAATCTAAATGGGAGGATACTGTGTAATATAGTTTTCAACCTACATAGAACTACATTAGAGTCCATATAGTTCTATAGGCACCAACACTCTTAAGAAACAAACTGTTTGTTAACAAGTGCAATTCGATGGCTTTCCTTCTTCACATATTTGGTGTTTTACAATTTTAGTTTAAACAAAGCAACTCTATTGTTTTTTTTTTTTATATTGTAGATGCTTATGGACCTTAAATTAGCTGGTTTTATAATGAGACACCACTTTTACAGCTGCAGAATTCAGGGATTAGTTAAAACTTGTTGATTTATGTATTGAAGCATTAAAAATCCATATATCAATTCATGGAAAAAGCAGTACAAAAGGAGTTACCATCCTGATGCATTTCAGTCCATCCAGACCTTAATCACAGGCATTTTTCAAGAAAAAGAAGCCAATTTAACCAGCTGCACATGTGCAGTTGGTTAATTTCGGTAAAACTCAGGAGGGGGTGGGTCTATGTGAGCAATCAATGCCACTTTTATAGATCAAGACGTGAAGAGGAGAGGCGTTGTATTTACTTTGTGTACTGCTGCTAGATCGGGTAAGAATCAATTTACACTATAGTTCTCTTTTAAGATAACAGATTAATTTAGGCAACTTTACACAAAACCTTTCAAGTATCTCTGAAGCAAGGAAGGCTTGAAGAGTGGAGGAGATAATATAGTGCAAAGCGGAATGAAGAAGGTGTTTAAGATATGTGGGATACTGGATGTTAAACAAGTGTAATGCTATAGTTAATGGTATGTACTAAAACCCACTCATAGCTACACTTCATATTTACCCAGGCTATTAGAGAACCTCAGGGAAGAAGGCCTTACTTACACTTAGAAGTAGGCCTATAACACATTAAGTCAGTATATGTGGTGTATTAAAGTTAATAATTAAAAGATAAGGCAGTGGTTCTTGCTTAAAACCAACACATATGTATTTGAACAATAAACACATGTAGAGTAGAGAGTTATAGTTTAACATCATAAAGGGCAGATACACTAATTTACACTAAGCTCCTGGTAGGGTCTTGAGCTACCCAGCTAAATATCCTGCACTGCCCACTGTCATCCATAAAACTATAAAAGCTAGGGTAAGCCTTGATTTGTTTATCTATCACTGGGCAGAAATCCAGTAAGGCCCTGATGAATTTAACTCACAATAACAAGTGTCATATTACAACAGGTCACTAGAGGGAGCTCTAATTACAAGATAAGAGTTCCACAATATAAAATGGTAGAATTGGTGATTTCCACTACATCAAAATTCAGCAGGGCTACACAAGTAATTACAAAAAATATCTGTAAACAAGGTAAGGGTGGGATGAAGAGCTATAATAGTATATAATATTAAAATTGTATATATATTTTGGTTATATTGGATATAAAATATCATTTCTTGCATATGCGGATACTGCATCTTGTTGGTTATTACTCCAAAGCTGTACAGGACATGCAATCAGCACTATTTGGTGGCATTAGAAGATGTTAAACTGCAAAATTCAGATACCTCAATATTCATGTTGTATTTAACATGACATTGGCAGACAATGGTTCAAATGCAAAAGGAAACTGATCGATCATCAAGGGTAGATGGATA
>WMED01029552.1:0-10245 GCA_019650415.1 Pipa parva
GCGTCCTTGTCTTTATATTGTGGTAGCTTGGGTGGATATCATTGACTACAGAAGATTTTGAGTCCTGTAGCCAAAACAGCATTACAATATATAACCAAGAAACATAATATAATAAAATGGGCACTGAAAGGCAATACCTGCCTCCCACTGGTTTAAGAGTCTAAGGGGGTAATTCAGCATACTCCGAACTTACCCTCCCGATGCTTCGTCTCTGTTCGCAGACACTGTTATGCGCTCGCTGATGTGCTGCGCGCGGACATCAGCGAACGCTTTAAAGGGATTCCAGTCTCGCGATCCCTTTAAAGCGTTCACTGATGTCCGCGCGCAGCACATCAGCGGGCGCATCACAGTGTCTGCGAATAGAGGCGAAGCATCAGAGGGTAAGTTCGGAGTATGCTGAATTACCCCCTAAAAGTGTAACCCCTTCCCATGCACACTTACCACAATACTAAGCTTACAGAAATGGTAGAGTGTCAAAAAAGAAAATCACACTGAATTAGACTTGAAAAGGACCTTCCAACTTGCCGCATAAATATATCACGATGATGTGAAATTCCCAGTAAACAAAGTATAGAGAAATCTCATAGTGTAGAAAGTTATTTAATATGGATGAAAGATAACAATAAATATACTCACAAATATATGTAGTTAAAAGCACATATAAAATCAAAAGGAGATTAAACTCCAAAAGTACCAGTCTAAAGCTTCTCTCTATGTGTTTCACTGTTAAAATGCTGTATCTTCATCAGGAGAAAAAAATCCTTTCATCAGCTAGGTCTATACTTTGTTTGCTGGGAATTTCACATCATCGTGATACATTTATGCAGCAAGTTGGAAGGTCCTTTTCAAGTCTCCAGGATTTATGCATATACCACTGAAGTATGGCATATGCCTGTATATCACCGGGGGTGGCGGCATCATGTTGTGGGGTTGTTTTGTTGTAGGAGGGACTGGTGCACTTCACAAATGAAATGACATCATGAGGATAACCAAGTCAATGTTTTGGAGTAGCCATCACAAAGCCCTGATCTCAATCCTATTGAAAATTTATGGGCAAAGCTGAAAAGGCAGGTTCGAGCAAGGCGATCTACAAACATGGCTCAGTTACACCAGATCTGTCAGGAGAAATGGGCCAAAATTTCTACCAACTATTGTGAGAAGCTTGTGGTAGGATATTCAAAATGTTTGACTCAAATCACACAGTCTAAGGGCAATGCCAAGTGTATGTAAACTTTTGGTTTCAACTGTAGATAGGATAGAACAGAGGGGAAAATCCATACTGCATTTTTATTATTCAAATGCTGATCCTGACATTTTTGTTTTCTCTTTGAATGGAATTATGAATCACAAAGCACTTTAGTTTTATAGAGTGGTGTGGCCAGTTAGTGGGCATGGCTATAAGCTATTGAGGTATAAATCTGGCAGTGAAAGGGATCCTAGTAATTTATACTCAGTCTTGTTACAGTAAGTCATATTGTAACTATAGCTGCATGCTTGCTGTTACCATTGTGACTTCAACTGTAAATGTGAGGATATATTTTCTCATGTCATATCTCAACCTTTTTGGAAGACCTCCAGGAATGAAAGAAATGCTTCTAAATATAGCCCTGGCTGATGTTTGTTCACCCCATCGGGATATGACAGCATCAGCTAGGTCATGTCAAGCTGTCGGTCTACAAAGTGCTCTTATTCACATTGTCCTAATTAGAATGATTGTACAGATCATCCCACTGAGAAAACGTAGGATGCCAAGCACAGAATAAAGTATTTCCCTCTACAGTGCTCTTAAGGATGAAACAATTAACTATTGAATGGAAGTATATTTTATGAATATATTATTACTTTGTACAAGATTGATGGTAAAGGTAGAACTTATTTAGTTTTAACCCAAGGTGTTAGCATTGTTTAACTAGGAAAGGGGTGTTGGAGAGCCAGCAATTTTCTAGCTGACTGTAGTTCTCCTTAAAAGGTATACAGTATCCCAAAGACTTCCATTATTAAGTAACTATTTAATATCTGAAGCATTGACATAATGCACTGTACTATTTATGTGTCTGAAAATACTATTGCCAGAAGCAGGGATATAGGTTTAGGACCGTTTCTGAGTATCAAGAAAGATAGGACTGCTCTTCCTCTATGTACCAACAAAAGGTACTTTACTTTTTTTTTTTAGATTTTTTTCAATGCTATTCTTATTTAGTAAATAGTATACTTTATTTTACACAACAAGCACAATTTGTGCCTTTAAAAGGGCAGCAAACTAAAAAGTATAAATACCCCAAATACATCTGGATGGAGATGCGGTTTATTATTCTGATGTTTATTCTTCCTATTGTGTTTACTTATACTTGGCAAAACCAGATGTGTGAGAAGAAAAAAAAAAAGTCAGAATATTGTAGTTTACAATAACAAAATGTTTCTAATAGTGTAATACTGCCCAGTGTACCTCACAGAATTTTAAATTGCAGAGTTTTAGGAAGAGTCATAAGAACATGTCAAGGAAATGCCCAAGCTGCAGTTGAGCCAATATGCCAATAGGTAGCATATTCACATTGTCTAGACTTACTTTGGGTTTTGTTAAAGAGTTTATTTTCATTAAAAGGTATGTAAATCCTGTCTATAAAGAAAGCCCCATTTACCCATAGTCAAGCAATATAGAGTTTAATATATTCCTGACTCTCCTCTTAATTCAACAGAGCTCAATATTCTCCTGTAACTGTTTTGTCTCTGTGAATGAGTTCCCTGCTGTGTGTATCTGCACCCCCTCCTTTCCCTGACTTCCTCTCTCCACAGCTGACCAGAACATCAGTCTGACAGCTTTGATCTGCCCATGCTCAGGGTAAGGAACAGGCTTTTTAGATAAGTAGAACGGAAAGGGATTCCACACAAGAATGTGCTCTCTGAATAGTGAGTGATGTCACTAGGGGGCGTGGCTTATCAGCACTATACAGGAAGAGCCTGTACATAGAATGGCTGGGGGATCATGGCTCTTTAAAACAAGAAGTTAGCACTGCTGATCCCAAAACCATTTTTACATGTTAATGTTTAGGTTGGCTTTCTATATGTATACATGTCAAATATAAATAATGTTTTATTCAAACTTTTCATACCCTTTAACAAAGTGTTTCACAGCTACAGATAAACATGCTGAATGGTTCCCTCCCCTTGGATGAAGTTTTAAAATACCTGCTTATGCAACATAGTTACTATTCATAAAGGAAATGTTAACAGTATTTATGCTATGAACCAGCATCCAGAAGCAAATGTGTGGTAAATATTTTAACAATCACTAGGGGAACTCTAGCTGTATGGAACATATGGCTGGCTGGAATATATTGACATAGCCCCCCTCCCTTTTTTATGAATATGTAGAGAAAGTGTGAATGCTTAGTGTTAAACCAGTGATGATTTTAGAACTGACAGATATAGAAATTCTGCATGCATAAAAAAACAACTTTAGGAAGGATCTAAATTTCTTCACAAGCACTCACTTTTTATGAGTATACCCACACTAGAAATTATATCTGTGTTAAATCAAACCACTTCTTGACAACCAGTTATTTTTTTCACTTCCAAAGGGTGCACAGACACATAATTAGAAAGCAAGATTCTTGTCTCTTTACTATTGTATATCATTTAAAAATACATGCGGCGTACATGTGACCCAAGAAACTACATATAATAATATAGTTCTATTTTTGCACCATGGCATTTTGTAAAAATAAAATATGGATATAATTGTTCGAACATAAAAGGAAGAGAAAGACAATGGCCTTTACCAATGCTATAATACCACTAGTTGATTTTGCACTACTTATAGATAGTGAATTTGGTTTTAAAGCCTTTAAAGACTAAAGGGGGTTATTCACTAAGGTGTAAATTCAACTGCCGAATTCTCAAACAGCGGATTCCCATAGCAAATCTGTGACTACAACAATTTTCCATAGTAAGATCACGACTGCAACAGTATTCTCATTATAAAGATGCAACTGTAACAGTAGAAGTCTATTGTAACTGTCTTTAGCTGGCAAATTCACACCTATAAGCAACAATTCGGACTTTAGTGAACAACCCTAAATTCTGAATATTTTAATAACTGCGTTATTATCTGTCAATATTTGAGTCATTCTTTTTGTGCATTACATGTACAATTATATAGCCAAGATTAATGGTTAAAAAGGACTGCAACACTAAAATAAATGAAAACGCTCCAAAATGTCTTTACAATTGCTGTACATTAAAACAATGCTTACAGACTTTAAATGGAGTCTATATACTATGATATTTAGCTTAAGGCTAGGTTCACACTAGCATATTGTGCGCAACCAATACACTAGTGTGAACCTAGCCTTAAAGATTTAAAAAATGGGCTTTCTGGGACACTTTATAAATACCGTATGCATTATCTAAATCTCCATAGAAAACAATGGGACAAGATGGAGATTGTGTTAACAAACACATACAACATTGTTTTTATCTTTACTTCTAGCAGCAAACAGAAAGCAATAAAAATTCATGAATTCAACTTTAGAGATTACTTTTTTTTTTTATCAGTACCATATTTGAAAACCTGCAATGCCAAACCAAATGGAAATTTTTATTTTTCAACAAAAAGCCACAAGAAAAGCAGTATAACAAAGTTATAAATAGATAAGCAAGAAAATGAAACAAGCTCGTTTTCATTTAAAATGTATCACTGGACTTTGGATTTCTAATTTACAGGAGTATGTTGTATTATTAGAATGCATTTACAGTTGTATTCATTATTAATTGAATTCCTTCGTGTTTTTTCAGCTGTCTGCGAAACACACTGCGAAGACATAAGGGCAAGTCAGAGTCAACATTCTGACAGGAGTATAGGCAATAAAAGTCTGGCATATAATTACACCTTATCTTTTTTAAAGGTATATTAAAACAAACCAGAGGAGGCATTAGCAGCAGGCAGTGTAGCTGAGTAATAAAGGAAAAAGCTTTCAAAGGCTTTTTTTTTTTTTTTTTTTAAATAGAGTGTGGGAGCTTCAAGCATGTGTTTTTCTAAAGTGTGTGACTTAAAATTCAATGACTTTAGATTCAGGGAGTATAAAAGGGAAGAGTTTGTATTATTTATTCAACTGCATTTACTTGTTGAAGTTTCTGTCTACACATAAATTTGTAAACTCATTTTATCTACCTTCCTTCAAACTACCTGTGAGTTCCCCATTTATTTTGTGTTCCATGATTAACAATGCTGTCCAGTGTATTGCTTGTGCAATTTATGCACTTCTTGAACAGGTTTTCAAGGGTGCATACACTTTTGCAAAATGTGTGCAAGTTGCTTTTTTTGGAAGCACAAATACTGATGTAACTAGAAACACGGAGATCCATTGATAACCTGGAAAAGAGAGTTTGCTGCTCACTGAGCAAGCATTCACTGGGAAGGATGGAAGTGGGGTTGGAAGCATAGAGTGGAAGAAAATATAGCAGTTTGCTGGGTAGGTAACAGAAGGTGGGGCAGAGGAAAAAGTGTCAGGGAGGACAATTCTGATATAGCACAATCCAACAAGCTTGAAAGGCGGATGTCAGTTAAGGGATGGCACCGCTGCAGCAAAGCATTTCCTCTGAAAGCAAGAGGAATGTCTGCACCAGTAAGAAAGGGGACAGGAGATCAGGGCAGGCAAAACATGTGCTGGTAGTGTGGGATTCAATTATAAGGGGGGCAGACTGGGAAAACTGTCACAAAAGACTGGTATGTTTCCATCCTGGAGCTCTAGTTTGACATGAATCGGTTTGACATGAATCGGTTTGACAGATTATTGGGAGAGGCTAGTGTGGTAGTGTGGACCCAGCTGTCATGATGCACATAGGCATAAATGACAAAGTTAGGTAGATGGAAGGTCCTTAAAAATTATTTCAGAGAACTAAGCTGTAAGGCAGGGGTCCCCAAATGCAAAGCCATGGACAACACTGATCTGCAGGCCCCTTGGCACTGGCCGCCTGATGGTGATGCGCGTACATGAAGTGTGTCACCATCATGCGGCCACCTGCGCACATTGGCCCACCCACACTCCCACGGTCCATCAAACATTTTCTGGATCAGGGAACCAGAAAACCAGTCCCTGATCCAGAAAAGATTGGGGACCACTGCTGTAAGGCACCACTAGACCTAATATTATCTAACAGGGCTGACAGAATTACAAAAGTGCAGGTGAGGAGGGGCTCCTAAGAAATAGTGACCATAATATCATAGGATTTCCAGTTGACCTTTAATGGGATTTACTGTCATGGGGCCACTAAAACTGTTAACAAAAAGACTAAATTCAATCAGCTTAGAGATGCTCTTACCATAATTGACTGGGACAATGTTCTCAATAATAGAAGTACAGTAAATATAATGGGATTTTTTAAAATAAAATCTCAATAACTTATGGAGAGATACATACCATATGGGAACAAGAGACAGACTTAGAAATAAATGAAAACCTATGTGGGTGAATCAAAATGAAATGGGTGCTATAAATGCCCAAAATGAAGTATTTACAGTACTAAAATAAAAAGACTGTATAGAAGCACTACAAGGTATTGAGTTCACAATAAATTGTGTAAAAACAAACTAAAGCAGCCAAGTTGGAGACAGAAAGACTCATTTCCCAAGAGAATAAAACAAACCCCAAAATGAACATTAATTACATAAATAATAAATATATTAAGACAGAAAGCATTGGTCCCTTAGAAAATAACAAGGGGGTTATTGTGGAGGGAGATAAGAAGAAAGCAAATTTATTAAGCAAAAATTTTCTCCACTGTGTTCACAGAGGAAAATGAAATGCCAGGTAAAATGAAGAGAAATACTCACTTAAATATTGTTTATTTAACCCAGGATGAAGTACTGCTCCATCTTAACATGATTAAAATAGATAAATCGCCAGGTCCAAACAATATACACCCTAGGGTCTTAAGGGAATTAAGTACAGTCATAGACAAACCATTATTTTTAATATTTAGGGACTCTATAATGACAGAGACTGTTCCAAAGGACCTGCGTGTAGCAAATGTGGTACCTATATTCAAAAAGGAGTCAAAGTGTGAGCCTGAAAACTACAGACCTGCAAGTCTAACTTCTATTATGAGCAAAATCTGTGAAGGCTTTCTATGAGATGCTATCCTGGATTATCTCAATTCAAAGAAATGCATAACTTCATTTCAGCATGGGTTTAAGAGGGATCGATCCTGCCAGACAGATCTAATTAGCTTTTATGAGGAGATGATTTATAGAATGGACCAGGGGAAGTCACTGGGTGTCATATACCTTGATTTTTCCAAAGCATTTAATACTGTGCCACATAAAAGGCTGGTACATAAAATGAAGATGCTTGGACTGGTGGAAAATGAGTGTAAGTGGGTTAGTAACTGGCACAGTGGTAGGAAACAGAGGGTGGTTATTAATTATAAATATTTGCATTGGGATTACTGTTAATAGTGGTGTACCCTATAGGTCAGTTTTGGGCTCTCTTCTCTTTAAATTGTTGAGGGATTGCATAGTAAAATGTTTGCAGATGATACCAACTATGTAAAATAGTTAATACAAAGCAGGATAGTTTTTTTTATTACAGATGGATCTAGATACAGTATATTGAAGACTAAAGTGGCAAATGAGGTTTAACACTAATAAATGTAAGGTTATGCACATGGAAAGGGAAAATGCAAGTTAACATTACTTTCTTTGACTTGCATTTTTGAGATTATTTTCTTTTGAGACCACCTCAAAACTGCTTTGCGACTTTGTGTACAAGCAGTAACTGAAACAAAACATACTGTAGCAGATAATTAGAAAAACACTCAGAATAACTATATAAAGCTCCATACAAACTTGGTTGTACATGCAGTAGCTTATTAAAGCCACAGAACAATTTCAACCACTGAAAAAGTGGGTTGTCCACCACCTTTTTGGTTTTCTAGTAGCTGCATATAGATATGATCCATGTCCTGAAAACAGACACTACTCATATATGAAAAAAGTGGATAATGAGAGTGTCAAAATGATCTGTGATACTAAAAACGCCATAAATCTCTCTGTATCAGGGGTCTCAAACATGTGGACCATGCAGCCCCTAAGGCCCACGTGGCACCAGAGTTTCAGAGACATCCAGCAGAGAGCAAGCTGAGAAAAGAATATAGCCACCAGTGGCATAGGGGGAGCCACCAAAGCACCCACAATGATGCTCCCTTACTTGCACACAGCACTTGTTTTGTGGCAGGTGGAGGTGTGTACCATGTTTAAAAATGAATGCAGACTTAGGGGGGGGGAATTAATGAAGCTCCGAAGTGAGGCGCGTAGTGTTCACCTCACTTCGGAACAAGTGACATGCGCATGCTGATGTCCTGCACGCGGACATCAGCACGCGCATTAAAGGGATTCCCCTCCCGGCGAGGAGACTCCTAGGCTATGAATTTTACAAAAACTGTTAGGTCATTGATTTCAATGTGCAAATGTGAGAAAATAAATGGTGACATTTCTAGACACGCTTTACTACATGAAGTAATGCCAAATGCATTTTGTTGTGGTGAAACTATTCTAGTTGTTTTGCCATCTGTACATACACTAATGTTGAAAAAACAAACACTTGTATGTTTGTTCTGGACAATAATAAAAAAAAAAAAAAAATCACTAAAGCATTTCAGTGTTCACAGCCCATGAATGCAAAGACGATTACAGGAATATACAACTTCTCAGTACTAAATCACTTCAGCATGGGTTCTTGAAAATGATAAATAGATGAGTAAATGTGTCAGCAAGCGTGCATATAGTTTGTTAAGTAAACTGTAATACATTTTCTAAAGTGTGATACAAAGAACATATAAGTGAGATTACAATTACAAAACATTAAGATTGTACTGATGCATAATGTTGGGCACATACTAAACAGAGCAGCATCACTGTTAACATGGACAATCTTCAAGTTTGATTCTACCTAACTTTTCAACTGGTAGGAATCTGCATGTTGTTCCTATGCTTGTGTTGGTTTATGTGTGATTGAGCTGAAAAATTACACTGTAAGTTCCAAAGGGGAGGTGTTAACCCTGGTAATGCACTAAATAATACAGTAATAACTATATAAACTTTATATTAATCTCAAGTCAGTCACTCAGCTTTTCAGATCAGAGTTAAAAGGGTATGAAAAGTCTGGATAAAAAACATTATTTGAATTTGACATTCAAGAAAGCATTCACAGTGCTAAAATAGGAAGGCAGTATAGAAGCACTACAAAAGGTATAGAGTTCAAAATAAATTATGCAAAAAACAAATTAAAGCAGCTAAGTTATACACTGAAAGAATCAATTGCCCAGAAGAGTAAAACAAACCCGAAAATGTTTTTTGATTACATAAATAATTAAAAAACATTAAAACTGATATTGTTGGCCCCTTAAAAATAAAGAAGGGATTTTTGTAGAGGTAGATCAGGAGAAAGCCAATTTATTTAATATGTTTTTTCTCCACCATGTTCAAAGAGGAAAATGAAACGTCAGAGGAAATGAAGAGAAATAAAGTAAATGCTCCTTTAAATGTTGCCTGTATAACCCAGGATGAAGTACTACGCCGTCTTAACATGATTAAAATAGATAAATCACCAGACAATATACACCCTAGGGTCTTAAGGGAATTAAGTTCAGTCATAGACAGACCATTATATTTAATATATATAGGGACTCTATAATGACAGGAACTGTTCCAAAGGACTGGTGGGTTGAAAATGTGGTCCCTATATTCTAAAAGGGGTCAAAGTGTAAACCTGAAAACTATAGACCTGTAAGTCTAACTTCTATTGTGGGTAAACTGTTTGAAGGTTTAATAAGAGATGCTATCCTAGAGTATCTTAACATAAAAAAAAAAATGTATAACTCCATATCAACATGGGTTTATGAGAAATCGATCCCGCCAAACAAATTTAATTAGCTTCTATGAGGAGGTGAGTTATAGACTAGACAGAGGGGAGTCACTGGATGTCATATACCTTGATTTTTCCAAAGCATTTGATACTGTGCAACATAAAAGGCTGGTATATAAAATGAGGATGCTTGGACTGGGGGAAAATGTGTGTAAGTGGGTTAGTAACTGGCTCAATGGTAGGAAACAGGGTGGTTATAAATGGTACATACTCACACTGGGTTACTGTCAATAGTGGGGTACCCCAGGGGTCAGTTTTGGGCCCTTTTCTTTTCAACATATTTATAAATGACCTTGCCGAGGGATTACATAGTCAAATCTCA
>WMED01029553.1:0-10245 GCA_019650415.1 Pipa parva
TCCATGACATGATAGGAAATTGTGGTGATCTGCAGGATAAAACCATAGCTGAAAGGCATTAAAACTACCTCCGCAGTCAGTTATAGATGACGCAGACCTGGATAAAGCACATTGCACATTCAATGCACCATGGAAAATATTTATTTTAGTTCGGGAAAGGTGTGGCTGTGCCAGATGCTGAATGTGCTTAAACATTAAATTAGGGGGTTATTCACTAAGGTGCGAATTTGACACTCGAATTCACAAACAGCGGATTCCCATAGCAAATCCGCAACAATTTCCCCATTGTAAAGTCACAACTATTTTTTAATGTTGAGATTGCGACAATTTTCCCATAATAAAGTCACGACTGCAGCAATATTACCACTATAAAGTCGCAACTGCGACAGCAACAGCCTATTACGACTGTCTTTATCTGGCGAATTTGCACCTATATGCAACAATTCTGACTTTAGTGAATAACCCCCATGTGTGTCATTAGCCTCAAAAATGTATTACTAATCTACTTTTTCTGCAGCTACTATAAATAGAAACGGTGGTCGAACACTACATTAGTTAACACATTTTGTTAAAATTCCTGGCATTATAATGCCTACATTTTGTTTCAGGCTAGGAAATAAGAAAAAAAAAACAAACAGAATATTGATTTTTTGCAAAACAAATGTGATTTTAGAAATTGTTTAAAGTCTGAATTGTCTCATAAAGGTGTGAAATCGCCTGCTAAAGACAGTCACAATAGACTGCTACTGTCGTAGTCATGTCTTTATAACGAGAATATTGTCGCAGTCGCAACTTTACTATGGAAATATTGTAGCAGTTGCAACTTTTAAAATTGTCGCTGTCACGATTGTACAATGGGAAAATTGTCGCACTCAAGGATTTTCTATGGGAATTTGCTTTGAGAATTCGACAGTCGAATTCTCACTTTAGTGAATAAACCCTTTAGTATTTTAATACTGTATTGCAAATTCAACACATTCTTTACAGCGAGCTATAAATATTATTGGAGCATTCAGTATATCATCATAAAATTTTATTGGAGCATAAAACTGCTATGACACTGATGTATTCCCCTCCTTGCTCCCTTACATCAATTTAGTAAAACACACTATAAAAGCAATGTAGATTTTAATTTGCATGAAAATACCTAATGTCCAAAACATATCTAGATCAGTGGGTGAAAACATCAATCAGCTCCACTTGCTTTTATTTTCACAGCTCTTGCCAGATATTCATCACAGCTTATTTAATAATCTCCTGTCGAAGCTTTGTATCCTATTAGGACTTTTTCTAGCGCTTTATACAATATCTGGTGGAAGAACTTATTTGGTGGGTGTAATAGCATATGTGTTTACTGACAATTTATCATATGTTGGCTGAAAAATGTGCACCGCAGTAGAAGGCGCTTGCCAGACATTTGATAAACTAGCGTTAGTAGAAACAGCAGCTAGAGTATGTGAAAGAAAATTTGTCTTCAAGATTAATTTTAATTAAATGCACATGATTTATTTTATTTAAATGAAGCCACTCTGATCTATATTAAATCAGCTTAGTAATTTAAATCTGCATCCAGTAATAATAATCCGAGCAGTTTTCATAGTTTTCTACTTTATGAAAAGGTAGTTTAGTTCATAAAATATTAAATGGATAGAAATACCTAAACAACTCATCCATCTGAAATACAGAGTACATTATCACCTAACCATAGCAGCGAAATAAGAACTGGGGTATTCGACAAAAGGAGAAATTGTTTGCAGAGGGAAACCATAGCACCAATTAGCAGTCAGCATTATCTGGCGTATGAAAAATAAAACACAACGTTTGACTGGATGCTATAGGTCACTATACCTCTGGTAAAGTTTGTGCCCACTTAAATTGTAAGTGATATAATGTATGGGTCAGTAATGGAAGGTGGTGGGTCATTAATCAAACCAATAATTTACCAATCAATAATTGCATCCTAGCTGTTCTTCATCCCAATCCCCTACCCTCCTAATACTAGCGCAGTATAGAGTATGTAATAATGATATAAACTATCCATTATACTTTCTGTTATCTGCTGTTTGTGCTGTAAAACCAGTTGCAACACAATTTTTCAACAAAATTGAAAACATTTTTGGTGCACTATAAATAAAAATTATTTTAAAAACAAAATAAAACTGCGCAAAATGCATAGCTTTTTCTGAAATGCCTCAATGACCCCCAAAAGGCATTTATTTAATTAGATAACAGTGACCCCTGCAGGTATCGATAGACATGATTCCACATTAATATTTGTGTGCTCAGCTGGACTGATCGTAATCTTCTATTGAAACAAACATATAAAGACATCATATAAACTAGGACTAAAATTAAAGCACATGAAAATTATTTGGAAAAAATACCATAACATATGATGCAATGGTCATTTCTGCCTTAATCATATACATTGGGAAAATATTTACTTTTAGCTACCCACTGGATCTCCTGTGTCACATTACACATTTATCCAATAAGTAGCCAATATTTCCATGTTAAATACCAAGAAACATATTACTGCATGTATTTGGCTTATACTGTACATTAAATGCTTCATCTGGCAAATAATAATTCTGCAGGAAGTTGTCGTTTAATACTTCACTAGTAGTGGGTTGGTTGATTTATATCAAAGGACCTATGCAACTGTTTGTTGTTTTGTTGTGCATTTTCTGTTTATTGAAAATAATCAATCAGACAAAAAAATGCTAAAAAAAATCAGAAATCCTAAAGTTTGTCAATAATGCAATATATAATACAATAAAAAGTAAATACATCTTTCCATACTTTGTTGATAAATCTTAAATATATATATATATATATATATATATATATATATACATACATACAGTACATACATACACACATACACACACACAGTATATATACTGTATATTAAAATGGGGGTAAAACCACAAAAAATCCAGAGTCAGTTTGGAGTTGTCAGGCGGAGAACTTTGACTACTGGGAGGAGTAGGAGGTGACAATATAGAACAGAGTCCACAGTGAACTTGATGCCAGCAAGCACAGAGCACAAGGTCTAAGACACACCCGGGTTTTCACCCAGAGCCTCCGCAAGGAGGTTAGGACTTTGCAGCGGTGCTATGCCCAGGTTGCGGCCTCTGGGCTTGCTGTTCACAGATGGAGTAGTAGACTGGTGACTAATAGTGTGGGCAGTATTCAGGCAAGTGTCAGGGCTGACGGGAGACAGGAGAGTAGAATAAAGAGTATCCAAGGACTTGGGCAGGCAGAGTTCAAGCAAAGTCAAGGTACAGGCAGGGGTCATACATGCTTACCACTGGTCAGTATAAATCCTTGGTTAAATACCATTTTTTGTGCATGCGCAGCTTTTATTTTCTTTTTTACATTTGTCAATTTTTGTGAGCTATAGCCTCGCTCATTTGAAGGTTTGTACTATGATCTTTGCATTACAATTTTGGTGTGCATTCATTCCTTATTTATATCAGGATTCTTACCTCTTGGTGACATTTGAAGGATATGCTATGGTGCATACTAAATTGATTGTCTTGGGGGGATGCAACACGTGTACATATTCTGTTATACCTTTCCCTACCTCTTGGTGACAACTACTGTGGGTGTGCTAGAGATGGATTAGAATGGGAACACTAGAGAGTGATATGATTCATATGACAGCACAGAAAGGGATCACTATGGGGAAGTGAGAGCATTACATGAAGTTTTGAAAGCACAGAGAAGGATTGCTACGGGGAAGATAGAGAGTGATATGATGGAACTGATTGCTCAGAGAAGGAACACCATGGGGAAGAGAGAGAGTGATACTTTATGATGGATACGAAGGCACAGAAAGGGAATGCTATGGGGAAAAATAGAATGATATGAAGGAGATAATGGAAAAAAGATGGAGAGAAGGGTACAAAGAAGACTGGGAGAAATATAGGTGAAAGTAAAGTAGTAAAAGAACATAGAACAGTGAAGTAGTGTATGAATGAGAGCAGAGAATATTTGTGCATTATAATGATGTTTAATGATTATAAAATGAGTTAGAATTAACCATGATCTCTGCATAAAAGTATACAGTCATGGAACTCCTTTGTGCCTTCAAATATCCTTCAAACTACAAAAAGGGATATATCACCCTCTCAATATTAAAACCAGGTTGTATGCAACATGGTTATAACCCACCCTCCAATTCTACACAAAACACAGGCATCTGGGAAATAGTTACTGTATATCTCCAGCAACCATTAGGGCTAAGGTGGTCTTCTCCTACAGTGCATAGTGGGATTTATATTTTTGGCTCAGTGTCAAAGCATATAACTTACCATAAAAGGCAATAACATTTGTATAGTGTTTGTAGAAAAATGTAGAACATACATTGAAGTGATTAGGTTTGTTTATGGCACAACAATCTGAGAGTGTTTTAACTTCATTCTCATGTTGAAGAATAGCTACTGACACTTACATTTTTAATGCTGAAGCAGCTGCTGCATTTTTATCTCATTCTGCTGGTGCCAGTTCTCTTATCTTGGCAAAGTGACAGAGTCACTCTTCATGCCAAGATGAGAAAAATCAATTTACGTGATATAAGACAGATCTTTACAGTAAGTTATGTTTTTATGACTACAGAATAAACTTTGTGATTGTTTGGCCTGCGATGGAAAAACCATTTACAATGCTCAAAGCTGCAGCACTTTATAGGCAAACATTTCCAGAGACACAGATTGATGAAAAGGCATTTTTCAAAAAAAGAATTTTGAAATTAATGTTGCCAAATTTCGGAATATACTGTATTTATCAATGTTAACCTGCATAAGAAAAAAAACAAAGGGACTGTAGATGCAATCTATGATGGTTATGATCAGTGAAAAGCATAAGAAACATTATACAAGACCAAAACCATACAGCATTACTGGAAATTAAGGTTTGTTTCTTGAAAAGAGGCAAATTCCCATTTTGTGGAATTTTTAAAAATTAGACATAAGCACTGATCTGGGAACAAAACAAACAAAATACATTTATGGTATCCCAGCAGTAAGACATTACAAGACAGCATACAAACGTTTATATTCAGCCATGATACAATGCAGGCCATTTTATTTTCAGCAATGAATATGGTTTTATCTATTTAGCTATGATGCGAAGATCAGAAAAGGCCACCTATACATTTTAGAGTGAATCAGAAACATGTTTATAGTGTTTGATTACAATTTGTATAAACCGTACATAATATTCAGGTTGTTCTGTCCAGATTTATCAAATGAATGAAATAGGAATTTAACATCAGGTTTCATATTAATAGAATCTCTCTTCTTTCCACTGTTTTTAATTAGGTTACTGGGAAAACTGCTACTGTGCTTGCTCTAATTGGTGAAACTGTCATGAAGAGGATTGTGGCCTATCAAGAGCAGAAGACATCGGCAAAGAACAGAGAGCAGGGGTAGCGCTGGAGTAATGGCAAAATAAAATGCTGTATTAATTTATGGAGCACAGCAAGGCAAGGCTTTTTCTGTAGAGATGGATATACAATGGTACATATCAAACAGCAGGAAAATGAAACAGCCATTTTGTTTTTATTATTGGATGTCTACGACAGTGATTTCAAATAGGTTGTGCAACTGTTATTGAAGAAAAAAGTAAAAACTGAAATTGCACATAAACTACTTGGTTCTTCAGGATATTACCATACAAACTGTGGAATTCTTCCATTTTTTTTGATGACAGTGGGGTAATGAAACAATTTAAAATGATTTAGCCGTCTGTACATATTACTATGAGCAGAAGAAATTCATTATTTATAAACTGTACAAACTATACTGAAATTACAAAAAAATGAATATTAAAAATGTGCAAATTATGAATAGTCCATCTGGATAAAACTGACAGCTTGACACATGAAGAGGGAGAATTTAAGGTGTAATTACAAAAACTCCACTTGTCTGGTAATTTTTATTAACCCCTATGTATTAAGAGGCCTGTTATAATATTTAGAATATACTCAAACTGACAGATTATAGAAGTTGTCTGAAGGTCACAGGCTCCTCATTTTATTTTACAGTTACAATAAAAGTAACATGTATAAAAATATTAACAACGTACTGCTGATTTACAAGCAAAATTGTTTGCTTTAAAAGATACTACCATCCAGAGAAAAACGGAAAAGTTTAGAAGGGATGGATGCTTGCAACTATGGGCTGAACTGGGAATATCAGTGGGTAGAACAGAGAAGAGCAGAGACAGGACAGACGACGCCGTACTTTCAATCCCCAACATTCACCAGCAGACTGGGTGGACTATAGGAGGAGGCACTAAGGATACACATCATCAGGGAAGTCATATGACCGTATCAGGAAGAGGAGCCACAAGAAGAGCCTTTGTAGGATACAGACACAGAAGGTGCAAGCTTTTCTTCACAGCACAGCATATTTTATGCTTCAAAGGTCAAAACAGTTACATTATAGGTCAAAGGTCATATAGTTCTGAATTGTTGAGTAAAAGGTTAAAAAAAAACCTAGCCACTTTGTTCCAATTATTAACAACGCCTCAATTGACACCTTTTCTAATATGGTTAATAATGAGATTAAAAAAGGATAACCTACACATTCAAAGCTGAAAATCCTATTTTATCTAAGGCTAGGTTCACACTAGCATATTGTGTGAGGCATATTTTTTTTTTAATTCTCCATTGAAAATACGCTGAGAATAGACACTAGAGAGAACCTGTAGAGAACAATGCTAATGGAAGAAAAGTGTTCATAGTAGCGTTCCACTGAGAGCGTATTACGCTAGAACGTTGCCTGCTGTATTTCTTTGAGCGTACGTAATGCAGCGCAGTGTATGTGAAGAGATTAGTTTCAATAGGAATGTAACAGTTGCGATCACACACAGTATAAAAATGCGCTGTGTTTATAACGGAGTTCATTTTGTAACAGCAAAAAAGGCAGGAAAAAACGCCGATGTAAATTCGCTGATAAAGAAAATCCTTTTCAAATCACAGGAATGGATTCAACTAAATCCAAGTGAAAGTAGGAGACATTAAAGGACATTTTTCTGTATTGTCAATATTCGATTACCAGATACTGAAAGGACAATACAGAAAAATGGCCTCTAATGTTTCCTACTTTCACTTGGATTCAGTTGAATCCATTCCTGTGATTTGAAGAGGATTTTCTTTATCAACGAATCTTCATAGACATTTTTCCCGGCCTTTTTTAATATTACAAAATGAACTCTGTTATAAACGCAGCGCATTTTTACACTGTGTGTGATTGCAACTGTTACATTCCTATTGAAATTAATCTAGTCACATAAAATACGCCACGTTCCATATGCTCGAAGAAATAACGCAGGTAGCGTTCTAGCGCAATATGCTCTCAATGGAACGCTAATGTGAACACTTTTCTATCAATAGCATTGTCCTCTATGGATTTTCCCTGGCGTCTGTTCTCAGCGTATTTTTGCCTGAGAATTTTTTTTTTAAATACACTGCTCACAGTACGATAACGTGAACGTAGCCTAAGGCAGAAAAATTTGCCATAAATCAATTAAAAAAGGAGAAAACTTATTATAAAATAAAAATCAGATCCAGTTATTGCTATAATGGATGCTATTACTTATGAAAACGAGATAATCTAGAAAAGTTAATAAATTGTCTCATTATAAAAAGTTGGTGAAATATCCCACTAGAGATTTGACAAAAAAGATATTAATGATAACTATTTAAATGAAGTTGATCATTCCATGGTATTTTATCAAATGAAATGCAGGGCCTTTTAAAGCAAAGTTCTTCTAGGGAGCCATCATTTTATTTGTTGCCAGAAATTCATAAAACACTAGATAACCCTCTGGGAAGGCCATTTGTTTCAGGTGTAATATCACCATTACACCTATTAGCAATTTTCGATGATTTCAGGACATTGTGAAAAAATTGGACAGATGTCTTAAAGACACAACAACATTTTTTTAATTAATACAGGGTCTGGTGCTCCTATTAGATCAGCGGTTCTCAACCTTGTTGAGACCGCGACCCCCCTCTGACGTCATCGCGCCACGCGGCGTGATGACGTTTCGGCAGAACGTCATCACGTACGCGCGTCACGTGGTGACGTTTACGGCCGACGTCACCCGCAGGAACCCTTATAAGGAGGGTTCCTGCAGGTGCTTCCGGGTGTCGGCACGGTTCTTGACCCCAGTGAGACGGCCTCGCGACCCCGGCCACTGGTTGAGAACCGCTGTACTAGATTGATCTTTTTGCAATGTCGATGCACAAGATTTTTATACTTCCATACCACATGAAAAAAGAATGCGAACTTTTTACCGATCGATCGGAATTTGCATTCAGGCGATTAGAATTTAATTTCGGGTGATCGTTTCGCCTTTAATAAATTTCGCCCGTATATATAGAGTGCATATGGGAGTTTTTATGTAGGGAACAGCTACCAACTAATGAATTCTCTTTTCTCTTTAATTGTCATGGATTTATTTTAAATAGGAATTAATTGAAATTCAGTTCATCCTTCTATCTCCAGCTGCAAGGTACCAGCATGGCATCCAGTTTTACTAACATAATGATTCATACATTAGAAAAATAGTTTATCTTACAGCATGAAAGATATAAAAAAATAATATTGTCAGCTGGTATAGATAAATGGATGATGTCTTTATGATATGGAAAGAGGATGTTAGTGAACTTGAGAAATTCCTCTGTTATATTAACCCTAATTCATTCAATTTACATCAGAATTTGATTCTGAGCATTTATTATTTGGATGTAGCAGATTAATACATTAAGGAAACTGACAAAAATGATATATTGTTAAAATCCAGCTTTCACACTCCAGGAGTGACTATGTGGTTACCTATTGGCTAATTAATCCTTGTAGTTTTAGAGTTTAAATTCTTACGAATCATAAAACAAATAAATAAATAAAAAAGACCTTGACTTTAGCAGAGAGAAAGTCTAGGGGAAAATTTACACAAACATTCCCGAGGAAAAAAACCTTGGGGAAGATTTGTCTAGTTAGGAGGTCACACATTTTCAACTGGAAAGTCTATAATGAAAGAAAACCAAGATAATTTGATCCATAAAATTAAAAGAAACAAAAAGCAAATCTAAAAATTGTATTTATTTCTAAAAGATGACCTTGTTTTTTTGTTTTTTTTTCAAAGAATTTTCCAATGACAACGTAATACGATATTCCCCACTAAAATTTCCACAATGAATATTGTCATAAACATTTACTTAAAGGGGGGAGGGCTGTTATTATTAAAATACTGATTTTTTTTTTTTTACATTTGCTCTCCATGCCTTCCACTCTTCTGTAAAAGTAAAGAACATTGTATTCTTTTATTGCAGGGGTAGCAACACCATTGTTCAGTACAATTAAACAGCCTCCTTGTGTTTCCCCATATCCCACATATCCACGCTCAGTTGAACTTGTTTGAGATAATGCAGTAGTCTCAATCTTTGCAGAGGAGGGAGCCATTTTGCTCCCTTCATCACTGGTGAAAAATGTTTCTGAAGCCGCAAAAGCTAAGAAGCACATGACCTGCCGACATCCCATCAAAAGAAGCGTCAGAGGTCATGGGCGGGCAGGAGGGAGGGCGACAAGCTCAGAGCCGGAAATATGCAGCTGAAGAGCCACATGTGGCTCTCGAGACGCAGTTTGACAACCCCTGAGCTAATGGAATGCTTCTTTTACATTAACATATGTTAATGCAAAATGTTCAAACTGAAACACACAATTGAGTAAATCACTGCTTTGCACTGACACAGAGCACACCTTCATCCTACTCTATACAGTTTCAAGTCCTTTTACTTCATACACTTTTGTCTCAGGGTAAGCACAATGTACAGCACTCTTGACAAAGTCCACATCAAGGTCACCTACTAGTGAACTACTTACTTAGGAAGAGTCTAGCCTTTAAAGGCCAGTAACACCCCGAAAAATTTTTTTTAAATTCTCATTTGGATTGGTTTGGCAGTTATTCAAATACAGCACACAACAAAAATGTTATCTTTGAAGTTGGATTCATGAATTTTATTGCTTTCTGTCTGTTTTTATCCTTACTGATAGCAGCCATGTTGTTAACAATACATCACCCACATCTATCTTTTCTATGGAGCTGTAGATAACATTTATTCAGAAGTGTGCCCCATAGACCATCTATTAAAGCTAAGTAGTTAAATACTAGGGGGTGTAACGATTCATTTTAACAACGATTCGATTCGTATCACGATTCATGGCTGCC
>WMED01029554.1:0-10245 GCA_019650415.1 Pipa parva
GGGACTTTTGGGGGTAAAATTAATGTAAGACAGGGCCTTACTTTCGGGGAAACACAGTACTAAACCCAGAGAGAGTAAGGACTTATCCCTGACCACGTGACACAAAACTTGCAGCATGTGATGCCAAAACTACTCTCCCAATGCCCCGCCCTCCCGTGATTTCTCAGCTGGTGATTGGAGAACTTTCTGTCTTTAACTTTCTACCCGGAATTCTTACTTAGTTCAGACGCCCCGCCCCTCGCTGTTGTCACGTGATTACCAGCGGTGCTCGCCTGGGCACGGATTCCGGACTTGAAATAAGCTGCTGCTTCACCCCTTGTATTAATACTTCAAGATGTCCGGCTCGCAGTCCACTGCCAGCACCGGTCTGACTTATAACCATGACAATAGCGGAGGAGGCGGAGAGACCACCGAGCTGGCACAAGAGGCGACAGCAGGCGGCAACTCCACACCGAGTGTTTTCGGTTTGTTCAGCACCGACCTGAAAAAGTGAGGAAGTAGCAGAGGGCAGGGAGTGGTCAACCTCGGGTGTCCTTTTTATTAGGGGGGGGGGGGTTAGAAACCAGTCATCCAATCAGCTACCAGAAACTCAAAAGTCTTGCTTCACTACAACTCCCAGCATCCCTTGAGAGGCCTTAGCATATGCAGCTGTTGTAAGACTTCTGCATGGTATTGCATTGTACATGTCAATGCACTGTCCTTTAATTGTCACTTTACATCTTTCATATATACCTCCATAACCCCAATTCTTTGTTGTGAGCGGTCAGATTACTACTGCAATGTCCACTGAGAAAGCTTTCCCGCAATGCTGCCATTTATAGACTTATAATATTACATACAGGGTAGACCATGGTGGTCCAGATCAGGTGTCTCAATCACAGAGGGAGGAGGGGGGGGGGGGTTATTCACTAAGGTGCGAATTCCACCGTCGAATTCTGAAGCAGTGGATTCCCGTAGCAAATCTGCGACGGCGATAATTCTCCCATTGTAAATTTGGGACAGTTTTTAAAAGTTGCAACTGCGATAATTGTCCATAGTAATGTCGCCACTGCGACAAAATGATCATTATAAAGACGTGACTGCGACAGTAGCAGTCTATTGCAACTGTCTTTAGCTGGTGAATTCACACTTATACAAAACAATTTGGACTTTAGTGAATAACCCCCCTCAGTCCCCAAGGTTGTCATCTGCAGCCCATGGTGCATCAGTGTTACAGAGACATCTGTGGGAAAGCAGCCTGAGCGAAGCATGCCCCCCAATTGGAGTAGGGTGAGCCCCTGTAGAACCCACAATAATGGGCATGCTTCTCCCTCAGACTGCTTCCTTACCTTGTGCAAAGGTCCTTAGGAATGGTGTTTGGTGGTAGCACAAGAAAAAGTTTACAGGGGGGTTGGAGTGTATTGAATGCACCCTAACAACTTAAAATGTTTTCTGTGTGTGGCCCATGTACCTGGCAGAGTTTGAGAGCTCTGGTCCAGACTATACTCAACATAATATATTTCCGTAGCAGGGACTATACTATGGCTCTGTGTGAACCAAATGCTGGCCCAAAAGACCCTGCTCACGCATGGCTCTACACGCTCAGGGATATGGCTATAAATAGGCGGCAATGGTGGTCATGTTGTAACTTTTTATCAAATCAGACTGCTTGAGAGGAATCTAGATTTTGAAGATTCTGTGTGTTAAACAAGACTTTATTCTTCATCTTACTTTTTGTTAAGTCTAATCCTTACCTTTTTCTTTTTCAGCCACTAAATGTGTGGTTGCCAGCAGTGGTATTATATACCTCTGTTATGCTGTAAATGAATAAATGACACAGATGCTTCAGTAATGTTTGGCCAATCTCTGAATGGCATCACCTCCAAATTTTGTAACATGATTTTTCCTTCATGGCTAACTCCATTTCAACTTATTTCTCCTTCCAAATATTCAACACAGGATTTGTCTTTTGTTTTTTCATCTTCATAGTTTATTAAAAACAGTGGATGGACCAAAGCACTGTTTCTTCTTTAAAAAAAAAAGTTGTGTATCACACCAGCATTCTGCATGTGATTCAGCTGCACCAGTTTCTCACATGTAGTGTATAACAGTTGGAAACTTGTGTGCAGCATTTTTTTTAAATCTGTAAATGTTTTGTGGAAACGTGTAATTTTCCACGCTGGTCCTTTCACCCACAGGAATCCAAGATGTTTGCATTGTTGCTGACTGGCTGCTGTTGATTACCACTTTTAATTTATAAATCCTCAGTTTTCCTTTGAAATATGATTTACTTTCAGTTGATCCAGTCAGCAGCTACAACTGCTTGCAAGCAATTCCTCCAGTTGTTTCTTAGGCGCATTCAAATAATGAATTTTATTTACATGGATGCTTGCATTAGAATGAATTCACATATGCACACACATTAAAAAAGCATGAGAAATCAGAGTACTGATTTTTAAAATCTGGGGTGAAGGCCTTTTATTCACATTAGAGAATTTGTGTAACTAAACAAAGTGAATGGTTATGTGAACAGTGTTGTGATTTTAATGCAATTTCAATTGGTCTTTTTTTTAAACCTTGCGATGCTTGATTGTATTTCTAACTAATCATATACAAAACATGCAGCAAGTAATAACCCAGTTTACATTTAAGCTCATTTATGCTTGATGCATTTGTGAATGCCCATACATAGAACATATTAGTGGTATACCTGAAACATGATGTGCGACTGAAATCTTTTCTCTGTGTTTTGTTTTTTTATGTTAAAATGAAGTAATGTTAAAGGAAATAACGTCAAATTGTATCCAACTAGTGCAGTGGTCGGCAAAGTGCAGCTCTTTAGCCACGTTGTTGTGGCTTTGAGCGCATCTCATGAGCCCTACCCATGACCTCTGACGCCTCTTCTAATTAGCTGTTGGCAGGTGGTCGAGGGAGTGCGCTCCACCCCCTTTGCGGCACACACAAAAATTGTAGCCGCTGGAGGAGGGAGTGAAATGGCTCCCTTCTTAAGTAAGTTTGCCCACCCCTGAACTAGTGAATACAAATTATTAGAAGGTTTCTTAGTTATTCTGTGGGAATGAATGAGGGATATTTGTGTTGGAATGACTAGTAGAGAGGCACCAGTTGCAGAATACTGCATGTTAGTCAGACATCTGGAGACAATAACCCAATCAGAGTACAAATGTTATACTGTTATCTGCATGAAAGCAGTCCACCCTACCGAGTTAGTGCTTTATCAAGCTTTTTGCTGATTTTTAAAGGATTAAAAACAACTTCTTGATGTAACAAAAAAGAGTGATTAAATAGGCGATACCAGCATAATGAAATAAACACTGTTTCTCCAGCATCATGCCATCAAAAAACGTTTTTCAACCTTGAAAAATTTCCCCTTGAATCTCTCCAAACAATTGTGGTGTGAAAGAGACCTTGCTACTGTTTAAGTTGTGGGTTTCTTGCCACGTCCAAACTAGATTTTTCAAATATGGAGACATTTTCTCAGAAAAATTTCAGTATATTTTCTGTAAGATAGCCACCCATGATAAATTCTGTAAAATGCATTTGTATGGGTACACTTGTCAGACATGATGCATTTAACACTCTAAAACATTGCTTGTGTAATTTTTGTATTTAAGAATGCAGTGTGTACTGCATTCTTAAATACAGTGTGTCACACAAGTGTGGCTGTATACATTTTTTTTTTTTTTTCTACAAAATTTGATGACAAGTTACCAGGTATAAAAATGCTGGGGCCTTAAAGTGCACCTGCCACCTAAAAACGAAAACTAATTTAGGTTCTTCTAATGAAATAAGTGTTTTGTAAATATACTGTATATGTATTTAAAAAAAAAAAATGTTCCTTTAAACAGCATTTCTCTCTGTCATCCTGCCTTTTCTTTCCTGGTGTAATAAGAGGTTATGATTTAAAACCCAATTGTTTCCATAGCGCTACTGTAATACTAGTGATATAGAAATATTTTGTATAAACTAAATAAACCCCAGCTAGCAGGGGTCCTCCCTTTCCCCCTACCCCGGTGACCAATTGGGGTAGAGGGGCATCAACATTAAACAAGGGGGTCTGAACTGACCCCTTCCCCTTTAGTCAAGGGGGGGGGGGGGCAGCGGTCCCTCACCTGGAGGGGGTCAGTCGCTGACCACCTCCCATGGCCCCCAATCCCATTGGTGCTATGGGGTTGGGGGCCCTAATGTAATTTTGGACCTATCCAGGGACCCCTTCTTTTTATTTCTATAGGCCTCCCTACCCCAAAGGGACACAGAGGGGCAAGGGGGAGGGAAGTGACTTCCAGGGAGCCTCTTCCTGCACATTGCGATCCCCTCACAGAGCCTAGCACTAAGTGAGAAGTGATACTGGGGGGAGTTGTTGGGGTCTCAGGGACCCCTGCTAGCTGGGGTTTATTTAGTTTATACTAATTATTTCTATAGCATTAGTGTTACAGTAGCTATGGAAATGATTGGGTTTTAAATCATAACCTCTTACATGCCAGTTAATGATTAAAAGTGTTGGGTGGGGGTTGATGTTGGGGAGGTGTGGGGGTCCACAGGATCTTAGCGCTGCAGCAATATCAGCAGGTATTGCTGCAGTGATAAGTCTAGCAATTCATGCTTTAGTTACTGCTGCTAATGAGCGCCCCCAATATCATCTAGTGTGCTTGATTTGAGATTTGGCAGTGGGAGAGAGGAACCAGAGTATTTGGGGGCTTGTTAGTAGATTTTGAGTGACAGGTCTTAACCAAAATGGCAGCTTCCAGATCTGTAAATTGGGATAATCTTATTTTTTTTTTAAGAATCTATTTTATTATTTACATTATCGATTGATGTACTTTACTATAGCAATTGCAGGGTGACAGGTACACTTTAACAAAACTGATTCTCTGAATGTGTCACCACTACAAATTTGGCCTTAAACGGGAAATACATTTAAAAAGGTGTAATTTAGCACAAATGACATGTAGTTCATTACAAATGTTTGAATGACTACTTGGTGATGAATATGCATAGGGTTTTCTGTCTGGCCAGTTGCACGCTATGAAATTTCATCCATATACTGCAGACATTTGTTTCATGAGCTTGTTAGAAATCAGTGTGACTTTCGCTAGTTGAATTTATAGAACTTTGTTAAAGCTACCTTTTCATGCACAGATTAGATGGCACAGTTTGACCAGCATGGATGGGTTGTCCTATCATTTGTTCTGAGCAAAAAATGTGAAATCTTAAAAAAAAAAAAAAAAAAAAAAAAAAAAAAAAAAAAAAAAAAAAAAAAATCACAGCTGATTTTCTACCCTTAATATCTATCCTTATTCTGTAGAAAAAAGAGTAGATACATGAGGTCCATCAAATGGCAGTCTAAAAGACTAAAGAATTAGATATTTTGCTTCCTAAGGCTGGTGACTCACTAGCTGACTATCAGCTGAGTTTTTATAATTAGGCTCATTATTGTCTATCATTCAAAACCTGTATGGATATTCCCACAGGAAACAATGGAGACTATTTTTCCAGTTCAGTTAGCAAAATCAGCTAGTGTGACCTCAACCTTAGTCTGCTTTTCTATGTGTTGTTTAGAAACAGAGCCCTAGTTCTAGAGTTAAATGAAATGGTGTTCATTTTGTTTGCTTATCATTCAGTAAGATTTCAAGATATATATTTGGTTATGATGTTTATGTTACAGCTAATCCTGTATATTTTACTGTTATGCATAGGATTTATTTAAATGAGCACACTACCATCAGAGTGTAAATTTTTGGGCAACCCTCTGGAAGTATATGCCAATTTTATCCTACTTGTCTATATTTGTATGTCTGCCAGAAGACAATTTAGTTAAAGTGACTGTTGTGAATAGTACTCATGTTTACCAGTTATATGAGGAGAATTGTTATCATTTTCCCCATGATCAATCATTCCCATAATGGTATATAACTGGATGTAATACTTAGTCAAAAATAACACAACCCCAAAAAAGCCTACAAAAAAAGTGCAATAACACCAAAAAGTGAAAATCGTCAAATGCTTTTATAGTTACTATATATTCATTCTGTGCTTCCAAAAATTTTAATTTGGGTCTAGAAATTATGGTTTGAAAAAAACTAGGACTTTAGGGCACACTTTTTGAAAAAAGTGCCATAGAAAACAATGGGACTGGGTGCGGTCTGTTTAACAACTTTGCTATCAGTAAAGCTTCAAAGATGACATTTTTGCTGGTGCTGTATGTGACCAACTGCCATGCCAATGAAATTGGGAATTTTTTTGTTACTGGCCCTTTTAACAGTAAGGGCCTTATTGCCTAAAGGCTAAATAGTCTCGTATAGCTACGAATTCACATTTGATCTCTACCTCACCATGTTCACTCATTGAGCAAACTGCAATTTGGCAAGTATGCATCTAATTCAGGGCGACTACAATAATTGCAGATTTACAGAGTTCTTTCAGCATGCACAGGTACTTTGCTTTTTGTGCAAGTAGCAGAGTCATTCGCAGCCGTGAATTTGTCAAGGCGAAGTGCTCCGATTTCACCTGTTTGACTTCGCCACATCAGAGCTCAGAATTGGGGAGGTTGATGGCAGGGCTCTGGTGTGGTCAATGGTGACTGCGAATTAATTTGTCTACAACTAAACTTGAATGAGTGGCAAGGTGACATAGAAAAAGATGTATTTACTTATATACAGTTACATATGTACATTATGCACTTTAAAGTGTAATTAAAGTTATTGACCAAACTATACATATTTATTATATTTATAATGTATAAACTGAAACATTGAAAAGTAAAAACAATTTTGTGTTTTTCATTTCTCACCTCTTAATCCAGCAGCTTTTCTCCCCTCTGTACTTCTGTGTACTTGCTTCCTGTATAGTGATGAGAAGCCCCACCCATAATGAGGTCACACAATGACTCCATCTGCTAGTGCATGTTTAGTAACCTGATACTTTCCTCTCACTGCAAAAGCCCTGCAGCACTGAATTCTGACACTGTTTGTGTCTGTTTTTAAGACAGAGTGGGTGATTAAGCAAAATGCAAACTCACCTAGCGATCCTTCGATTCACCACGCTAAAATGGTTACGCGCTCGCTTCTCTCCTACACGCGGACATCACCGAATGCTTTAAAGGTATTCCAGTCTCGCGAGGTGAGGCGAAGTACCTTTAAGGCATTCGCTGATGTCCGTGTGTAGGAGAGAAGAGAGTGTGTAACCATTTTGGCGAGCTGAATCGAAGGATCGCTAGGTGAGTTCGCACTTTGCTAAATTACCCCCAGAGAATGTGAGAGGGGTGGGGGCATGGCCTTATACTCTACAGGAAAGAGGAACATTTTACTGAGGGATTACAAGTGCTGCAGAGTGAAAAGGTGAGTGAGGATTTTATTAATCGTTTTTTCACTTTACAATACTTTAATGGGGCAAACTTTATAAATAGAGTTTACTTACACTTCAAGAAAGTTTCTCTGGAACAGGCAGGGGTTGTTGTTTATGACACATCCCATACAAACCCAGGAAGTGAGGAGGAGCAGCAATGCATTCATCTCACAATTCTGGGCTGTGGATCATCAGATGAATGCTGAACTAGCAGCAGTACACTTAGGGGGGTTATTGGCTAAAGTCTGAATTGTTGCTTAAAGGTGTGAATTCACTAGCTAAAGACAGTTTCCATAGACTGCTACTGTCACATTCATGACTTTATTATGGGAATCTTGTTGCAGTCGAGACTTTAAAATAGTTGCGGATTTGCTGTGGGAATCCACTGTTTGAAAATTCGACAGTTGAATTCTCACTTTAGCCAATAACTCCCTTGGTGTACTGCTGCTAGATCTATAATGTCAGTATTGATTTTAACTGTAGATCTCATTTAACTTCTGTCCCAAAATGTTTTACCACAAGAAAATGTAATTTCTTCTGTGGGGAAATGGCTGTTGACAGAAGTCGTGGCAGTCACAGGCAGTACTTTAGGTAAATCATTGGGGGTGTTCTTTCTTGCTCTCTGGCAGTTTTATACATTTTGCAGCTCAAACAGAGTGGGACCTTGCCCTTAATGTGCCATTTTCTGCTTTTGCGAAGGTCTTTTGTTAAGCTAACTAGGCTGGACTAATGAAAACAATGGTTTATTTATAGCATAGTGTTTTTATTATGATGAGATGTGGGCTAACATTATTTTTTTCCCTCAACTGATGAAAGAATAATTTTATTTCTGCATAATTGGGTTTGGGGAGAGCTTTCTTTGCAGAGAAAGTAGTGATCTTGGTGGTGGTTTGTGAAGAAATATGGAAATGACAAAGCCATCAGCTTTATTACATTCCATCAGGTGTTTTGTTTTTTTATACACTTTGGTTGTGTTTTTTTCTTGCGGTCACCTAATTGTGTTATCTAAAGCTTCATAGAAGATAGTGGAATTGTGTGGTGTTTATTTGAGCAACGCATACCACATGGCTGCTGTCCATAAAATAAAAACAGATTTAATGTGCACCTGTCACCTCAAAACTAATACTAATTTATGTTGTGCTAATGAAATACACATTTTATTAAATATATATGTATTTTAAAAAAATGTACCTTTATACAGCGTTTCTCTCTGTCATCTTCCCTGTCGCCCTGCCTTTTCTTTTCCGAGTGTTGGGTGAGGCTAAATGTTGATTGAAATTATAGCTCTTCCAATCAGATCCCTGCTAGATCGTGATGTAAGGGATCTGATTGGAGGAACTATAATATTAATCATCATTTAGCCCCACCCACCCAACATGGGAAAGAAAAGACAGGCTGACAGGGAAGATGACAGAAACGTTGTATAAAGGTAAATTTAAAAAAACAAACCCCCCCAAAAAAAACCCATATATTTACAAAATGTTTATTTCATTAGTAGAACCTAAATTAGTATTAGAGTTTTGAGGTGACAGGTGCACTTGAAGGCAATACAGTTTATGAATTTATCTCCAAAAATAACCACTTTTACAAATGCTGTCTTTGAACACCTGCTATCTAATCTAAATGGCAATTATTATTTTTCTGCTTTACTTAACCTTTAAGACCTAATCATTGGTTGTGCTGCTTGTGTGTCTCAACTCCTGCAATTAATTAAAAGGATGTTAAAGGCTTAGAATAAATGCCTCTGTATAGGTTATCCTGATTACTTAGACCTAACTGATTATTTATTGCACCTAGCATCAGATATCAGATTTTGCATGTCGAGCAAGTCACTCAGTACATAAAATGCATTTTTTAGATATTTAGAGCCCTTCCCCTGTGTCTTGGACACTACTTGTTTCTGAGCATGTTCAACCAAATCTCCAACCCTACCCCAACTGAAGCAGTAATGAACTTGAATTGCTATGTTGACATTTTTCACATCACCTTGGAGGCTCAACTACAACTAGTTGCACTTAAAATTACCTACACAATCTTTCAATCATTCAGTTTGTTAAAGGCATCTAACTGACGTTTATCAGGTATATACATCTGAAGCTTTGGATACCTGCACTTCCTTCCTTGGTTTACCGTATTTTTTTGCTCCATAAGACGCACCTAGGATTTTAAAGGAACAGTCCAGCCTGAATTAAAAAAAGAAAAAATAAATTCTACTTTTCCCAAATATGATTTATTAACAATTTTTAAAAATTATTTTAAAATTCTAACCAGAAAAGACGTGCTATACAGCACTTCCATATAGCATTCCGCAGCCTTCAACAACAATGTTGACTCTACAGCATTCTAAGTAGAAGATACCTCCTATCAGGAGCGCATTCCTTACTTGCTGTGCTCCTACTGAAGCCTTGCAATGGCACTTCCTGGAACTCACAGGGAGAGTGTGCACGTCATACCTACAAGGGAGCACACGTTGACATGCACTCTCTTCCTGTGAGTTATAGGAAGTGCCGTTGAAGGGCTTCAGTAGGAACACAGCAGGTTAGGAATGTGTACCCATACCCCGCAGCAGCTGAAGAAAAGGAACATTCGCTTCATAAGCTTCAGCTCACTCCGTTTTCCCCATGCGTTTCGGGTGTGTGTGTGTGTGTGTGTGTATGTGTATGTGTGTGTGTGTGTGTGGAGTGCATATTATGGAGCGAAAAATATGGTATGTACCTTGCTGGAATGTCAGTGTCAAAATTAAAAGCTGCACTTCTTTATTTACTTCCACTCAGGGCTTTGGAGTCGGTAAGCCACAGTTGCGACTACAACTCCGACGCCTGGATTTTATCAGGTTCCGACTCTGGCTCCTTCATAAATGGCCAATTTGTAACAATAAATTTACTGTTGTAAACTATTAACATT
>WMED01029555.1:0-10245 GCA_019650415.1 Pipa parva
TAACTGTATATAAGTGAATATTACATCCCTTTCTATGTCTCCTTGTCCCTAGTTTATGTTGTTGCTTGCACACAGTCTTTATTGTTACTTTTGTATGTCAAGTTGCATGAAAGGAGAACTAAAGGTGGAAATAAAAACTATTTCATAGCGCTTGCGATGGTACAGGAGCCAGCACAAAGTGCCGCCCACTTAATTATATCGGCGGGAGCATACACGTAATCACGCTCATTATGTCTCCAATGAGAACACCCCCCAATGGCATAAACAAAGAAGAGCATGATGATATATGCACTGTTTTGCACCACTGATACGATGGCTCCTGTACCATCACAAGCTCTATGAAGTCTGCCTCCATGCAGGGGTATGACAGAACAGTTCAAGCTGTCATTGACATGTTTCAGCTTAGTATAAGGTATTGGTTTAGATGGCTAGTTTTTACTTCCACCTTTAGTTCTCCTAAAGGCGTTGCGTCATGACACAACTGCACTATGGGCGATGACATCATGACGCCATTGCGTTTCCTCAGGCCTGGGGATTCAGAATTTAAATGCCGGCAGTGCTTAGGAATAACCACTGTGAGAGGAAGCCCAGTTCTGTGTGGACGATTCGCGTCAAGTATGAGGGATGCCAGCTCTAGCTTATCCTCTCTCTCAATCCAATTGAATGCGTTCCACACATTTTTGAGAAGATCACCTTCATGACCTTGACTATTCAGACTACATGACTGTTAACATTATTTAGCACACAGATAATACAATAAGGATTATTACCTCTTTAATACCATTATATAGCATTACAGCATTTATTTATATGCATTGGAGTTAACTGTGTTTATTTTGATACACTTTTTTTGTGATGTTTCCTTACATCTGTCTTTAAACATTACTTTATTGCTGGTATCTCCTTCTCATTTGTTTTCCAATTACGGGCATTGTTTTTAATTGATTTTATTATGTTTTCCTCCTTTTCACTGCTAACAGATTTGTTTCTAATAAAATATGAGTGTGCACTATTTTAGTGGGTCCTGTTTTCCCTCCATTGTATATACTACTGTATTTATTGTCACCTCTTTAATAGCACCTCTCCCATTTAACTTTATTCAGTTGCATATATTTATTTTGCTCGCTACCTCCTCCTTCTGTACCTGAAGGACTTTAAAAAGACAGGCTTTACAACCTGTTTCCCTGGGACTCACTAACTATTGGAAGAACCCTCCTGATAACGCTGTTTTTTACCATTTTGCTCTTTACAGTAGAGAATGTATTTCATGTTATTTTCTTGCTTATTATATACTAATATACCGTAACTATAACTGATATGTTTCATAATTAATATGTGTAGTGTCTTCCAGCCTAAACTTCTATATTTTGAACCAACAAATCAGTAATGTTGGGCTGAAGTGCTATCATATGGAACAGATGGTGCTGTTATCTCACATACACAATATTGGATCCTTATTAATATGCTAATAAACCAGTATTGGAATGAGTTGCTGGTATACCTGGAAAACTTGCAGTGTACCCTGGGCATGCCGTCTGTCAAGCAGCTTCTCCTCCTGAGCCAGCCTTGCATGTGACATCAAATGCCACATGACAACGGCCAGCAAAGTGTCTTCACCTTGTGACACTTCAGTAAATCACTAATATACAGTAAGACATTACAGCCTTGACATATCTTTTGTCTTGTAAGGAGAAATAATGAAATACAATGCCTTTGGACTCCATACTCTCACTCTGTGTAAAAGAGCAAAGGAATATGTGAACCAGAAGACTAAATGAATATAATTTATGAATAGACTTTAGTACTTTAAAAAGGTCCCCTTTAGTTCCATTCATATACACCAGCTGTTAACAAAAATTGCTTACTTGGTTTATTTTCAATACAAAAATATTAAAACAATACTGAATTAACTTGGTTTAGTGTTTGTACTTATTTGTCTTTTCAGGATGTCTCACTCAAGCTCTTTCTCAGAGGTGTCACTTCACATCAACCTCAATTGTTCCTCCCCGGAGACATCCCCTTATGACACTCATTCAAAGACTACTTCTGATGATCTAATTGCTAGGTCACCAAGCAAAGGAGAAGATGCTGGTGGAACTGATGATGATAACTCAGTATTGTGAGAATATATTGAAATTTTTATTATATAGTTTATGTATGATTGTCTAAAGGTATATTTCTGCCTTTGCGTTTGCAAAAAAAAAAATAATGCATATTGCTTATAGGGGTAGTGCTGGAATCCCTAGGTTTAGCAGGCTATCTTCTCTGTGGCTTTTTCTTTGGAGATAAAGTGGCAGATAAGGATAAGAAGATAAGGTGGCAGTCAGTCTGAGGCATCCATTTACTTGTTCCTCTTCCTTTCTAGCATTTGTAAATTTTTGACCACAGTGGTCATTTTTTTTTCTTCCCTGTGACAAGGTTCTCTATCTAGGTGAGACAATGTATTTTTTTTTTTTTTTTTGCAGTCTGGTCACATTGTATGCTTAATTACTTAAAGCATGTACTAACAAGACAGACAGTGGCCACAGGTGCATGTCACCTGATTGTCAGAGGAGCCAGAAGGAACCCAAAGCATGTGAGCCAATGCTTCCTCTCTGCTTCTCTGGTTCTCTCTGCTTCTGTAAATTGGACTACTGCCTGCTTGATCTCTGCTCCAGTCTTTTCTTACTTCTTGGCAAGTCAACAGTCTCCTGTGCACTTGTGCCCAAACCAGTCAGGATCAACAAACACATCCAGCTGACACACTTGTTGTTTAGAAAATGTTTGCTTTGTTTCCCCTTTTTGTTTTTATTTCTTCTCTAGGTTTGGTTTAGATCCTGAATAAGGGTTGGCTAATTGTGTGAAAATGATAGATCTGAAATGGGTGGGGATCTTCTGCCTTTGCTGAAATATTCATCCTAATATTTTCCTTTGTTGTGGGTCAGAGCTTTGCTTTTTCCCCTGCACTGATCCTCTAATCCAAGAAACATTAAATATCTGGATATATATATATATATATATATATATATATATGAATGTTGAGTGAAATAGAGCTTATGGGTGACCCACCCTAGTAATCCCAAGTACCTGCTATCCTAAACAACAAAGCAGTAATTCCATTGCTATAAGTAGTTTGTTTTATAACACATTTAGATGCAGGTTGATTATTAAATACAGGGCAGTAAGTATTGGTGTCTCTTGCTGTTCGACATTGGAACCTTGTATCTTGAGTTAGTCATCTAAAGTGTGGAATATCCATATTGTTGAGTTTTATCTTTCTACATATATTTTAGTGATTTAGGCAATGAGGAAGAGGAGACATTGGTGTCTGATTCAGACAGTGATTTTGAGGAAACCTTGAAGAAAAGACCAAAAAGGTTTCGAAGACCAATACTGACAGAAACTGTGGTGAGTCATTTTTAAAGGGCAGCATAATGCTGGAAGAGAGAGCCTTGGTAGTTTTATGTCATGTTTTTCCACTGTCTTTTCAGGCAAGTAAACGTCCCAGAAGAGCTGTTGAGGATGAAATAACCAACTTTCTTTCAAGTGAAGAGGGATTGTTTGAAGCAATTAGAAAAGGCAGGAGTGCATTAAGGGTAAGGAGTTTATGTTGAAAATGTTTGAATCATTTTTCTCCAGAGAGCTCTCTGCTTCAAATACTCTCTTAGAGGGTAGAAGTCTTTTACAGTTTTGTTGTGTTGTAGAAAAATGTTCTGATCTTTTGTAGTTTGGCTGCAACTCTGTGTCTTTATCACTTCCCTCCATATCTCACTTTGCCCTTCCAAATTTTGTGTTTACTTCTTTTTTTATTTTTATCTGATTGCAGATAATAGTTGATGAATGGTTGGATAGTTATAAGAAGGACCGTGCAGAAGCCCTCTTGGAATTAATTAACTTTCTAATTCAGGCATGTGGCTGTAAATGTGAGTTGATAAAGGACTCTGTGATGGGACACCTTTAAAGATTATTAATACATTGGTGATATTTGTGCAGAAACATTAACAACAGCTTGTTATGTCGCTTTATTAACTGGCCTTCAGAACAAATATGAAGAATAAAATCAATATGTAGACTCAGTTCACTACTGTTTTTTTAATTTGGTTTTATTGTTTTCAGAAGAATGATTTAACATTGGTTTTAAATAAATATATAGAATCATATCTATTAATAGACAATGCAGTGAAACATTAAACTATATATATTGATGCTTTATAATAATCTAACAAATGTCAAATAGTAGTAAAGAAAAATATTATTTATAATGTCTTTATAGAGCGTTAAAATAAGCAACACAGCAAATCCTTCCAAATGATCCTTCACCTTTTTTGTTTATTTTATATTTCTTTATGGATAATAAAGGAAATTGTAAGCTTAATGGATTCTTTTTATTTTCCCCTTTCAACTATATCTCTTGTGTCTATTTTTATATTTCCTCAAATCTACTTTGCTTTCTCTTATGGCTCTTCATTGTATTACTGTATTGTCTAGGTATGTCATCTATAGCAACCAAATCATTGCTCCTGGGTAAGCTGTCATGCATATAATCTGTTAAGCTGAGTTTGAGCTTGTTTCTCAGGAAAGTGTATTGGTAGCATTCTGAACAGGTTTTATATTCAAGGGAGGAGGGTCATTTTCATAGCTGCAGTTCTGCCTAACCATGATAGGTTATATTTTGTCCAGGTTGCTAAATCATTTTTATGTTTTCTTATTATTATTTGGGTAATTTGTTTCATATAATTTTTTCATAACAAGTAGTTAGTTGGATTCCCAAATATGGAATTTATTCAGTTTGCCACTGGAAGGAGAATTGTGGGTGTAGTGTAATAGTTACTTCTGGTGTGACCATTGTCATTAAGGCGTGGGATTTTATTTTGAAGCCTGTAAAAGTTTCAGGGAACTGTAATTTTTTTTACTATCTTTAGCATGTATTTCCAGTTAAGTCTGTCAAACACCTTTTGTGCATCTAATGACAAAAATACAAATGGTGTTTGTTTTTTCCTGGCTTAGTGAGGGATGGTTATAATTTCAATTACTGTATTTTTCGCTCTATAAGACGCACCTGCTGATAAGACGCACCTAGATTTTAGAGGAGGAAAATAGAAAAAAAATATTTTGTTGTGTCTTACCTTTTTTTTAAACTTTACTGTTTACCTCTTCTCTCTTCATCCACATGTACCGGTATACAAGGTGTAAAACTACAATTCCCGTCATGCCTGCACAGAAAAAAGCTGGTCAGGCATGATGGGAAGTGTAGTTAGACTACAAGCACCGTACTGCGCATGCGCCGGCGTCATATGTGACACGGCGCTTGCGTCACATCCTCCCTCTGCATCCAGAGTTACTGTGTAACTTTTAAATTTTTGAGAATATTTTTGTTAATCTTTCTAACTTTCAAACTCTAATCAGTTAGTTCAGGTACAGGTTGTTTTTAGTGTGTCATTGGTGCTCTGTAAACATATTTAAAAAAAAAATTCTCTCTTCTCTTTCCTCCCTCTTCCTTTTCCTCACTCCTCCCTTTCATATATGTTGCATTTTGTATCAATGATAGATGCATTTAATAAATTGCCATTATTTCTAAAAGCATTGTATATCAATCTCTATTTACTAGAGAAGGCCAAGATAATGGTTGCATTTACAAAGTCTTTTGATTTAGCTCACGGTTACAAAGTCTTCAATAATGGGCATGGTTGTGTATCTGTTCTCTGTCTTTCTTTGGAGGGGTCTTAGGGTTATCTACTGGAAAAAAAGTGTTTAATAGGACTTCCGGGAGGCGGGCTTAAGGAATAGCCGCACTTTTAATCAGCTCCGCACAGTTAAGAAAATAATTACATTAAAATACTAGAAAAAATAATTGAAACAGCGGATAAAACAGCATCACATCTAAAGACACAGACCCCGGTTGCCGGCACGCAACAAATCAGCGTGCACACAGATACCCCCTATAACTGAGCAGCTTATCCGCACTACACGGAGCCATATGGGGACTTACAGGTGGTGAGACGCCGAGCCCTGTGGTGATCGAGTCGGGGACTGAGCGCGGCAAGGCTGAAATCCCAGCTGTGTAACTCAGAGGCGCACTGACAGCGCCGGACTGCAGAGTGCCGCGTGGGAACGCTGAGCAGAGAGAGAGAGAGAGACGGATTCGGACCTGACAGGAAGCACGGTGAGAGGAAGAGAGGGAGAGACGGGCTGACACGGTTCCGGAGGTAGCAGAGAGGTCCTGAGAGGGAGAACAAGGTCGAGAGCCTATCTGCAGCCACAGGTTAGCCAGGAGACAGAGACAACAAGTACCCACACACCTCGGCCGCCATCTTGGGCCTAGAGAGAGGAACAGTTGGAACGCTAAGGTAAAAATACGCCAGCACAGAAGAGGGAACCAGCTGATGATCACATAGGCCAGTCACTCACACTGTTGACCCAGACCTACTGACGGCCACATGAAAAGGTGTAGCAAGTACTCTTAAACACTAATTGAACGTTAAGTTCAGTGAGTCACACACCTGCAGCCTACACAAACTAACAGAGCATAAATCACATAAGCCTCATCAGTGCAGCAACGCAGCAACGCAGCAGCAAATTCAGGAGACTCTACGCAGGGGGTGGCGGAAAACAACAAAGGCAAACTTCACCACTCATCTGACCACCAAAGTTAGTCGAATCCCAGAAGCAGAGAATATCTGGGAGCCAGAGACGCAGAGGGAGTCAGCACAGAGGCTTTTACACGCCAGTTCAAACAAATTTTTTTTTGTGTTTCTTTGTTTCGTTAAGTGCCTCCATTATATATCCTTGATCTTTTGTTTGAATTTTTTTTTGTTTTTTTTTGTTTTCCCTTTCTCTTCTCTATTATTGCTTACAGTTAGTTAAGCTCGCTTTTGCTTAATTTAGCTGTATGAATACATAATGATATAAGAGGGAAAAAAACAACAATAGTGCTATTTAAGCATATTATAAAAATGCAGAAAAAGCATATTACTTATAAAATGTAAAAAGTGACGCCTGTGACGCCTAACCAAAATTCACCAAGGGGAGGGGAAGGAAGGGAGAAAAGAGAAGAGAAAAGGGTGGAAACAGCAGAATCAAACAGTGAGAAAAAGAATACGAGTAGATAGAGGAAAATAAAGAAGAAAGGAGAGAGAGAGCGAGAAACAAAGGAAAAGGTGAAAGAGAAACACCTAAAATACAATGGATAAATATATGGGCAGACACAACAGCAAAAAAAATAAATCAGAAAACAAACAAGATCAACAGAAGATGCTAGAGCCTGAGGGAAATATCATAGATAATGATCCCAAACAACAAGAAAAAAACACAAATATACCAAAAACAATAGACAAATCTCAAACACTCACACAACTCCAAGAATTTGCACAAATGCTATCCCCACTTTTAGATGAAAAATTAGGCATTAAAGAAGCCATAAATAACACCCTATCACAACTAACCGAGCAAGCCCAACATATTACAGAACTAGAGCAAAGAGTCTCATCAAATGAAGAAGAAATTGCCACTATAGATCATACAGTACAACAACAAAGTGCAACCATCCAAATATTACTTGACCGTATTGATGATCTGGAAAATCGCAGCCACAGAAATAACCTCAGAATAATTGGAATACCAGAGGAAATAAAAGATAAGGACTTACAAAAATTCATTTCAGAATGGCTCTTGCCACAACTAAAATTACAATCCTCTCATTCTTCATTCATCATAGAACGTATTCACAGAATTGGACCCAACACAAGAAAAAAAACAGACAGACCTCGCCCAGTTATAATGAAACTTCTCAATTTTCTAGACAAAAATAAAATACTGTCCGCATACAGAGCAACTACTCAACTACTATATAATAACTCAAAAATATTACTATTCCAAGACTTCTCAGCAAGCCTATCCGCAAAACGCAAAGCCTTCTCACAATATGCAAAAAACTATACGCAAAAGGAATCAAATTCACCCTACAATATCCTGCAATACTAAAAATAACTCAAGAAGACAAAACTACAACATACAACTCTCCAGAGGAAGTGCCCCCTTCTCTATACAAGGAAAATACACAGTAAAGGGTGTAGTCAGCTACACAAGGGGAGGAAGGGAAAGATGGGAAAATAGATAAGGCAAATATAGGCGTCACTTAAGTCATAATAGATATTACTTGAATATCTAATATGTTGAAATATGACAATGGTACTAACCATGTGAAATGTTATGTAACATGTTTTATGTTGATCTATGTTTTCACTATTATAAAATGTAAAAATGCGACTAACACAAATGACTGTTTACCTCATAAGGCAGCACTAAACAAAATCAGTTCAATTCTCAGGAGAAACCTGTCAGCTCATAGGGACAACAGGGAACTCCAAATAAAGAATATACTCCAATGTCTACATTACCAAAAAAAAGGAATAGGATGACCAATTTATCAAACGAATACATAACCAATCAACAAAATGTAACAAATAAAGATACATTCAAACTACTATCTTGGAATGTGGAAGGATTAAACTCACCTGTTAAAAGGAAAAAAACCCTACACCATTTACAGAAATTTAAACCGGACATTGTTTTCCTACAAGAAACCCACTGGACATCATCAAATACCCACTCAATTAAAGCACCATGGATAGAAGAATGCATAACTGCTTCCTGCTCTCAAAAAAAACGGGGAGTAGCAATCATATTCAGCAAAAATCTAAATTATCAAATCCTTGATAAAATAACAGACCCTGAAGGCAGATTCCTGCTCACTGACGTTGAAATAGGAATTAGCAAATACACATTAATAAATATATACGCTCCAAACACTCCAAGTCAAAATTTCTTCTAATCAATATACAATACCATAATCACTAGAGAACATTACAACTTGATACTGGGAGGAGACTTCAATGTAGCACATAAACCCGCTTTAGACAAAACCCACAAAAACGAAAAAAAACAAACAACAAAAAATGATCCCAATATCTCCTTCCCAATTGATCACCTTAACGTAATAGACCCTTGGCGCTCCCAAAACCCATTAGAAAAACAATTCACCTTCTTCTCTGACCCCCATGGTACTTTCTCCAGGATTGACTATTTCCTTACACAAGATAATCTGTTCCCAAACATAATCGAAACAAAAATAGAAAACATAGTCATATCAGATCACGCGCCAATAACCATGGTCCTTAAACTCAAACAACATCAGAAATCCTCTATCAACTGGAAAATACCACTATACCTCTTTAACTCTGAAAAATTTAAATCATACCTAGAACAACAATGGTGCAATTATCTTAATGACAACACGCAACATCTTGACAACATAAACTTATTTTGGTCTGCATCAAAACCAGTAATAAGAGGACATATTATATCTTACATAATCAGAGAGAAGAAAGAACAACAAAAAACTCTCAACTTGCTTAGGTCAAAACTAACTACAGCATACCAAGAATTTCTACATAATCAAAATGAACAATACAAATCTGAATACAAAGCAGCAAAACAAGCATATGACTTATACCTAACAGAAAAAATAAACAATCATTTAGAGCACAAAAGAGCACGCCTGTTTAGGTTTGGGGACAAATCAGGCAAGCTACTAGCAAATCTGATAAAATTCGCCAACAAACAAGAAAACAAAAAAATCCTACAAATTAAAAAAAATAATGGACAAATCACCAAGAACAATGAAGAAATCCTCTCTATATTTCACCAATATTACTCAGATCTATATCAACCACAATTAGATCATAGCCAACTTGGTGAAAAATTCTTACAACAAGTAAATTTACCAAAAGTCACTCATCTGGAAAGGATGACACTTGACACTGAAATATCTGCAGAAGAAATACAGCATGCCATATCTCAACTTAAATTAAATAAAACACCAGGACCAGATGGACTACCAGCGAATTATTATAAACATCTAGCCCCATATATTACTCCACACCTAACACAACTATACAATCAAATATTGAGGGGTGGTGAACCTCCCAAAGATTTTAATTTGGCAAGAACTATACTTATACTGAAACCAAATAAAAATCCAATGCAACCAGATTTGTACAGACCAATATCACTCCTCAATCAAGATTTGAAGTTATTCACAGCAATATTAGCTAACAGATTACAACCAATATTAAAAAGAACTCTAGACGAAACACAAACATGATTTATCAAATCAAGACACTCAATTACAAACATACGTAAAGCAAGAGCCACTATAATCCAGTCAAAGCAGACAGAATCCAAAAATTCAATTCTTATTTCGTATGA
>WMED01029557.1:0-10245 GCA_019650415.1 Pipa parva
CAATACTTGTATGTGCTCATGTACATATGTAGAATTGACAAAATAAATATCTATCTAATCTATCTATCTAACAGAAACATTGTAGTAAATCATTGCTATGTTTTGTAATAAATATACAAATTTAGCGAATGCTTTTTTTCATATTTACTGAATGATTTATGAAAGTGGTCAGAAGCTCTATTGATGTAAGTGCATCCTTATCAGAAAGACTGGTGTGGGACTATGATCAATCTATTCCTTGGGTGATATTTTTGCTGTCACATTTGCACATAACAAGTGTGTTACTGTGCTTTTTAAACTTGTTTAACTTCTGTAGTAAGTACATTTAGATCATTACTGAGTATGTGTGCTTATTTAGTTGAGGGTCTATGCGATAGCTAAATAGTAAGCATGTGTATTTTTTCTACATCTCAATTTAAAGACAAGCTAAGGCACATCATTTATTTACTGATATTTTAAATTAGGGAACATTGTTTTTGCAGACATTTACAGCATGCTGTACCCTTCCTAATCCATATTCTATGCCTTCTGTCTTATTCTCCCTCTCTCTTCTCCTAATCTCCTCTGTTATTCTGTGTGCCCTGTGTCTTCTGCTGTCACGTCTGCTGTCTCTTGATTTTTTTTACATCTTTATCATTTTCTTTGCTTGCTGTCTATTTCTTAAGCTTTTCTTATCTACGTGTGCTTTCTTTCACTTCTCTGTTCCCTGTCTGTTCTCTGTTACAGTTCTCATTTCCTTCAGTTTCTTGTCTTTTTTTCTTATACTTTTTTTTTTCTGTTCTCGATTACTTTTCTCTTTTTCTGTTCTCGATTACTTTTCTCTTTTTTTTCTGTTCTTGATTAGTTTTCTCTTCTTCCGTTCTCGATTGCTTTTCTCTTTTTCCGTTCTCGATTACTTTACTCTTTTTTTGTTTGTTTTCAATTAATTCTCTCTTTTTTCTGTTCTTGATTACTTTTCTTTGTTTTGTGTTCTCGATTACCTTTGTCTTTTAATCTGCTTCTCGTTCCATTTCTCATCTTTCTGTTTTTGGTTCCCTCTCTCTTTTTTTTCTGTCTGCTTCCAGTATTTTTGTTTGTTCTCTGTTCCCCATTACCTTTTTTTAGAATGGGTGCTAAGTGGGCATTTGCCAGGATCCTTAGTACCCAGAGGGCACCTTACTGCATACAGACTCATTCTGTATACACTCTGCATGGCACTGGCCTGGCAAACATACCAGCATATGGGGCCCAACTTTCAGTTTTGCCTAGGGCCCACTTCTGTCTAAAACTGGCCCTGCAGCTTCATGAATCTTTTGCTGGTCTGTAATTTACTATCAACCATACTTTGCTTTTCTGTGTTCTGCTCATCCTTCTGATCCTGCAGCTCCCAATAAATGAACTGCTTCATCTGATTCCCGTCAGTATGTCTGTGGCCTTTAACCAGCCTTAATCAATGTCCCTGTGCCTTGTTAATGAGGCTTTTATCTCCTTGATTTATTTCCAATAGGTCGCATGTACAGCTGCCCACTAATCCCGGTGACCTGTCAGTCACTGTTCTCTCTGGCTGGCTAAAACTTGGCAGCTCCCTCACACCTTTGTTTCATTGCAACTCTATATAATTAGAGTTGTTCAAAGGCCAGGAAATGCCCCCTCTAAATCAGTTCAGCTGCTCTCAGAAAGTAAATGTTCCTGTCTATGTCATTCTAAAGCAAGATATAAACTTAAGTAGGTTCTTTTTGGAACCCCTCTACCCTTCAGGAATTATTTCAATGTTGCCAGACAGATAGAATTTAGATTGGTATTGTGTGGTGCTTTTGTATACTTTACTAGACTGTAGCCACCAGTTACAGAAGAAAAATATATTCAGCCTGTGGATTCTGATGCCAGTAGATTTCCCCCTCCCATGTTTCCCATTTTCTCAAGTTGCATTTCCAATGACTTGGTTTTGTTTAAAGGAGCAGTAAACCCTCCGAATTAATATACACTAACTATACTTTTACTGTGTTATCCTTGTTTCTATAGAAAAACATCTTTAATAAGTCACTGTAACACTTTAATTTAACAATTTATCATCAACTCTGGGCTAACACTTTTAATGAAGTACTAGTTTGTAGTGGAATTTATTTCTCTGGAACCTGCAGTTCTTTGCATGTGTTATTATTTATATCACATAAATAGGCTCTACACTGAAAAAGCTCTTTATTTTGTGTGAGTAAGCATATTCAAATTAAAACAGGTTTAAATTTGTGGATTGTATCTACATTGACCTTCATAGCATGGCTGTGTTTGCATTGTTGTCCACAACAAAATTCATCCCAATTCTTTCTGCATTAGGTCCATGTCATCTGTGGATATTTGTAACTACCGTAGTACTGATTAAAAATAATTTTCATTGTTTCCTGTTACACATGGCTAAACCCAATTAAGACCATTCTCCCCATATAGGAAACAATGTTTCCTATTTATAGCCTCCTGCGGCCAGATTCAAATAACAGTTTCAAGACTCCATATGAAACATAGGGGTTAAAGGGGTACTTCAACATCCACATTTAAATCAATCTTTAAATTTAAAGGGTATGAAAAGTTTGAATAAGACATTATTTCTATTTGATATTTATACATATAGAAAGCCAACCTAAATATTAAAAAATGATTTTGGGATCAGTAGTTCTTGCATCTTGTTTAAACAGCCTTGCACACCCAGCCCTTCTGTGTATAGACTCTTCCTGTGCAGTGTCAATAAGCCATGCCCCCGAGTGACATCACTCACTATTCAGAGAGCCGTTCTTGTGTTTCTCTTATCCTTATCTATAAAGCCTGTTTATAACCCTGAGCATGCACAGATAAGAACTGTCTGACAAGCTGTGTGGTTGGGTGTGCAGAAAGAAATTGGGGGAGAGGAAGGGGTGTAGTTTCATTCATATACTTCCCATACAGGGAAGTTGTTCAGCATGAGAAAACAGTTAGAGGGGGATTTTAAACTCTGCTGAGTTAAGAGGTGAGTCAGGAGTTTCTTAATCATTATTTTTCTTGACAATAGGTAAATAGGGCTTTCTTTATAGACAGGGTTTACTTACCCTTTAATTATTATCCCAGGATAACCTATGTTTTTCTGAAAACATGGATTGTTATAAGGTATTACTGTAAAGCTTCCAGTAGAAATTATTAGATTTGTTTTTAGGAGCAGGTGAGCTGTACAGAATTCAAGGTTGCCAGCCTTTATATCCCTCTCCACACAACAGACATGACCATATTTGTGGGGAAATTTTGCAGATTCAGAGGTCAAAGGGCACCGTATGGTACAGTGGCACTGCAAATTCTATTACCAGCTTTTTTTGACTAAAATAGTGGTGTACCTTAATATAACTGAGCAGATGAAATGTCCAATAAGATCTGAGCAGGAATTCTGACTCGTTAATATATGAACCTTATTATATATGTATACTTTTATTTACAAAGTGCATCAAATTTACGCAGTGCTGTACAATTCAGCAATACAAATACAATAGAGACATGGGAAAAGTGCATAAAACAATACAAGTAAAATATTACAAGGATACATCAGTTTAAGTGCTAGGTTGTGATTGACACAAGAGGTTGGAGGTCCCTGCCCCATGGAGCTTACAATCTAAGTGGGAGGAAGACTTACATACACAGATAAGACAATAAGAGCTGTATTATGAGATTTTTGTAGCACAATTCATAAATATTAGTCTAAGGGCAGTAGTTTGCAGTATACTGCAGTGTCATAATTATATAAGTAAGTACAACAGTCATATCTTAGTGGTAGGGCTATGGGATATTGCAGTCTAATAGAAAATATATCAAGACTAAATGATGGAAAAAAGGAGAAAACCAGCAAGTGACAAAACCAAAAAGAGCAAACAGAACCAATTTAAAGGCATTATTTATAAACACGCATAACAATGATGGACAGATCACAGAAGCCAGCTAGCCATCATTTCTGGAGGTTTTGTGTTCTGCAGGATTCTCCTTAAAAGTGCACATTTCTGACCAAAATGTTATTAGCAGGGGAGAAATCTGTTACTGGGCCCATGTGGGGAAGGGCCCAGAGATGCCCCCAAATGCAAAAATTACAGTTTTGGGTTGGGCATGTTACACTTGGCCCATACTGGTGTATGTATACCACTGTTTGCAGGAGTGTTGTAAAAAAAAAATAAAAGGTGTGGAACTACCAGGGTCGCAGTGGTCACAGTTGCCCAGCCTTCCCAACCACTGTGACCGTTCAGAGTGGCTAGTTATGCCACTGATTGATAAATTCATTTGAAACAAGCAGTAATGATATCCCTGAAATTACTGGCTGCCTCAGGACATGTGGAAAGAACAAGTGCACTTTACACAGCCACAATGAAAAACACAATCCTCAACAACAAACAAGTAGCAAAAAGGCAGGTGCAAGCTTGTGCTAAATTTGTACCCTACACTGTACATGTGTTCCAAGGTGCTTTTAAATTACTCAGAGGATCATGAGCAAGCTGCTTGTAAGAGTAACACTATGGTTAACCTATTGCTATTAACCCCTGCATTTACATCTTATACTTAAACCTGTATGTGTTAAAGCAGCATCAGTATTGTTCAGACCTAATTTCAGAGCAACACAGTACAAATACAGGCAGGATATTTACCCACAGGTGCAGGGCATACAGCAATCACAATGGAGCCCTAGATGGGTACATGGGTATATACACCTACTTGTTGGGGAGTCACTCTATGGGTAATCCAATGATCCAGTATCTGGGAGGTTTCTACCTTGGAGCCCTAGCCTCACTGATTCAATTCCCCATTGTTACAGACAATTTTTTCAGGTTAAATCTCCTGTGTACTATAGGTAACGGTAGCCTAATTTATGTAATACCTCTGGAATAGTAGCCTCTGCAGCAGGACACAAGAAACTGACACTGACACCAAGTTCAGTATTGAGAGTCCTCCAGGATAGTGCTCTCTATGCCTATATTATATGGGTGGAAATCATTATGATTCAAAATTACAAGATTGATATCTAAATATAAAATATGTTAACATTGTAGGTACTTTTTATGAGGTCAGCATAGACCATTGTTCAGACATAAAAAAAGGGAAGTGGTTAGATCTGTCGGCAAACTGATATAAACAGGAATGAGGACCAAAAGGGCACCAGATGCAATAGTTTGTAAAGTTTGGCTGAACTTATGTTTCAAATATAATCAATATTCATTCCTACCTTAAAACCATATACCCCAATTTTCATCTTATACAGATACACAAGACATCTAGGTCCACTACACATGGTGGAGGGGTGTCAGACTACCCAGTAGCTAAATATAGCCTGTTTCTCTCACCCATTATGTGAGCAATGAGGAGGATCTAACCTTATCTAGATCCCCCTTGTAGATCTAGCACATGGGTGGGCAATTAATTTTGTCATGGGGCCACAGGAGAAACTGGAATGCTTTTAGAGGGCCAGACTAATATACTTTCCAATTTCACACACATGTGGCCCCATGGGAAAATTAATTGCTCACCCCTGCCATATAGTGTATGCCAGAGAGCAGAACAAACTGTGCTGACCGCTCTTTCCTATTCCCTACCTTCTGAAGGGTGGGGGCGCTATCTTGCTGCTCGCCCCCCTTCTTCTTCCCAGTCCTGACTGAAAGTCAACTTCCTGTGAGAGAAATGCTGTAGCACTAAGACTAAGCGCTAGATCAGACGGAGCCAGGACAGGGAGGAGGGGGGCGAGCACAAATGCCTATCCCATGGCCCGGCCCTGTCACCCAATGCTGACAGAAGGGCTCGGCCAAAAATGTTCACGGGCCGGATTTGGCCTGAGTGCAGTAGTTTGCCCACCCTTAATCTAGCATGTTGCAGGAACCTTTGCTGTGATGATTGACTCCTGGAGAATGTTCCAGAGCACCCACTTCACAACATAGCGCAGGCAATTTTATTACAATGTTCTCCTGACATCATGATGTCATGATATGTAATTTTATATTATATATGACAAATGCTGCAATTATGGGTGCTGCCCTGTTGCCCAGCAGAGGGGCACACCAGGAGGCATACACTGCTCCCAATGTGCTCCTTAGATGGAGATAAAATCCCCTACCTGCTCAAGCACTACCATTCTCTTCTTCTAAAGATTGCATTGGGAGCAGTGTAAGCCTCCTGATGTGCTCCTTATAAAAAATGAACAGTAGAGCTGGAACAGGTAGAGAATTTGCTAGGGAACCATAAAGGCAAGGGCACGCCTATACTGTACAGCCTTATATAACCTAAGGTGGGTCCTGTAACACTGAGGTCATAATAAAGTAGACTACAACATTGCCTGGACAAAAATCCACTAAAAAGATGCTATAATGTGCTAGGGGGAGTCCAGATAACATTAAGTAGACTATGCGTTACATACCTCCAGGCTATGTGTTTGAGACCCCTGGTTTTATAGACAGCAGAAACCTGTCTGATATAGAAGGATTACTTTAAGTGGCAGAGGATGAGCTTCTCAAACTGTCAGGCATAAGCACTGTGCACAGGTATGAAAACAGTGGTGGTGAAGCAAAGGGGTTGGAGTGTATCGAAAGCCGCCTGTCATCTTCAGTTTTTTTTCTATGTGTGGCCCATTTACTGGGCTGGGTTTGGGACCTCTGAAATACACAGTGAGCAATTCGATATAGGGATATAGGTAATTGCTCTCCTTGCTACATAAACATTTCCCAGCATTTAAGGTTTATTATGATTATTGTCTTTCAAATTATTCTCAGCATTTTACAATTAATTCAGATACTGTAGGTAACAGACCCCAGTGCAATTGCTATTAGAAGAATTAGTAAGAAGAAGGAAAATTCTTTTGACTGTATTCATTAAAAATCACAACCAGTCTTATTAATGAATTCTGTGATGTCATATATAGTACCACTTGCTGTTCTGTGCACAACTTTTGTTTCATTTCCTTATTTGGCACAGTCACTTCTTTTAAAATGTATGATGACAGCCTGCGTGCATCACCTCCAGTGCAGTAAAACATCGATACACAATTGGGAGAAATCATTTAAAACTCATATTGCTGTTTTGCTTGGTGTACTACCCTTCTAGCATTCTTCCCAGTTATTGTATAATAATTTATGGACAGGAAAACAAGCACTGTAATCCACACTAATAATAATAATATTTTAATATTGTCCGAGGGACTATTTGTCAGATATTACCCCTGAGAAAAATAGGCAGGTAGTGCATGGTTCACCAGTTTAGATTTTGTCATTGATTTATATTTAGTATCTAACCTCTGTAATTTTGGATGTCTGAGAATACTTGGTATGATTCAATAGTTAAGGGATATTGTTACCAGAAAGTTTTAATTTTTGCCTATAAACAAAATGTATACTGTGTAATAAAACAGATCAGCACTGAAAAAAATTATTTGGGTTCTAGTAATTTCTGTGCTTACAACAGATAATGATTTATCAGTTAATTAACAAAACTGTCCTATGTCTCATTTAGGGGGTTATTCACTAAAGTCCTAATTGTTGCGTATGGGTGTGAATTTGCCAGATAAAGACAGTCGCAATAGGCTGCTACAGTCGCAGTCACGTCTTTATAATGATAATATTGGGGAAATTGTAGCAGATTTACTATGGGAATCCTCTGTTTGTGAATTCGACAGTCGAGTTCGCACCTTAGTGAATAACCCCCTTTAATGAGTGGATGTAAACCTATATAGTCTAGCAATAGTATTGTTTTAAATAGTAGTGCTTTAAACAAACCTGTGTTTTCATTAGTGCAGCCGAGTGAGTATTTCAACACAGCGCTAGACTTATGCAAAGAAAAATATGAAGTGTTTCAACTGCAGTTTAATTAAAACTGCATCTCTTAGTTCTGTTTTGTTTTGGATGTGTCAGAAATTAGGAAGAACTATTTGAAAATAGCATTTTTGGGATGATAATATCTGTTTAAGTATAAACTGAATTTATACAGGTTATACTACTGCTATAGGCATTGGAGATGAAATGGTGTCTATCGCATGTTAATGGTCATTTACTGCACTGCAACATGGTATAGTACAATTGTGCAATCACAAATGTCAGGTTAAACAGTTGAATATTAAAAACATTTTTTTATCTAGTGATCTCCCCTTCCAACATCCCTGACTATGAGTGAGGTGCACTTCCTTCTGGGCTGCCTCTAGGCACAAGCCTCTTTTGGCCACAAGAGGGCAACATTTTACATTTAAATTTATGGATTAATTTTTAACATTTACTCCGCAGAGTAGTGGTTTCAACTCAAGGTTTTATATACTGTATTTATATATATATATATATATATATGGATTAATTTCAAGCTGACTAGTCCTGCCAGTTTGTTGTCACTTTCTGTTCTGAAAGTAGCAAAATGTTATAAACTAGGTACAAAGTATAATAATGTCTTTTTATGCAGGGTGGGAAGCATATAAACTACTTGAGTTAAAATGGATACACCTGGGACATCTATATTTTTCAAACTGGTAGAAAATTTGCTTTTATCAAAAAAGAAATCGACAAGGTACAGACTCTGTATAGTACATTAGTGCACTGCTGTCTGATCTTTGCTTAATCTTTTATAATACATATTTCTGATAAATCCTCTAGGGTTTAAAGAAAATAAATAAATGAAAAGCTAGGAAAGATTGAGGGGGGGAAAAAAAACCCTGTATGAGTTTTGTTTTTCAGGTTGGAATACATTCTCAAGCTTCTAGAAAAATCCAACTTATTTATGGAGAGATTAAAATTGACAAGAACAAGAATGGAAAATAACTAGCTTAGTCAATTTAAAGTGACAGCACCTGCAGGAAAAAAAAGCTATTGGTACAGGCTGTAATACGAATTACCCTAGATTTGCTTTCTTTTCTTCTTTTAAATGCAATTTGACCACTCTGACTTTTGCTAAATATACTGAAAATAGTGAAATCTATGTTGAGATGGCATTGTTAGTTATGACATTATAACGTGTCTATTTTTAAAGTTTAAATTGATGGCATCGTGATCCGCAGGAAAAAAAAAACAGCAGCGTTCTTCACGCTGTAGGACAAAGTCATAAAAAATTACCGGAGACTTCAGCTACCACCATCCTCCTGAATGTGCACCTATCACCCACCATGCAGTCACAGGAAATGTCAAGAAATGCAAAGTGCGAGAAAGAAAAATAAGTTGCAAACTGTGTAGTTTTAGTAACATTTCAAGACAGTTTTATTGTTGCATTTGGTTTATGAAATAGAAGAAAGTTCTCTGCTTTTATCCTGTAAAAACAGGACCCCAGGACTATAGGGTTAAGATGAGCAAAAACCATAGTTTCAGTAGTGCGTAGTTCAAATAAATACAGATTCTATCCAGCCAGGGACAGATTTTATTAGAGGAACATGCCTATAGGTGGTTCAGTCAGAAGGACGCCTCGTTCCTAGTCAGGGATGTAAGCAGGGAGAATCAAGGGAATTCTAATATAAAAATATTTTTAATAGTCAAATGCTGATTCTGATATTTGTTATTTCACTTTGCATTAAATAATAAGTCACACAACACTTCAGTTCACTGTATAATTTAGTTTGTTTATTTTTACAAAGGGTGTGGTCAGTTATTGGGTGTGGCCTTAGGAGCCAAAGGTTTTGTGTCTATTCAGAGATGTAAATCCAACACTGTATGCGGCACATCTTGAGAATCACAAGTTACAATAGCTCATTGCAGTGTTGAGTGATTAGTTGTATTTTATTAATGGAGAGGTCACCCTTTAAAGTTTTTAATACTGAAAGAGCAGTAACCATAGATGATCGTAGAACAGTTCCCTATTTTATATATTAGTATTGTAATTATGTTTTACAAGCAATCATTACTATAGCTTTAAACTGACCTGATCCAGAAGGCACTGTCACATTAGGATAAGTCTAGTTTAGATACAATATATTAGTTGCTTTCTATAAAATGACCTACAAGTATGATTACATGTACAGTAATTTTACCTATGCCCAGACAATGATAGCTCTCTTTTACTATACTCACAATCTGTGTCAAAGGTTACTAACTAAAGAGACCTGCAAAAATGAATTGTGTTTTATAAGGAGAGTTAAAATACAGGGCGATATGTAATGTGTCCGTAGGGAGTTTTCCATCAAAAAGGGAATTCTCATCACTGAATGGATAAGAGTCATTTTGCCCACTATATACCAAAGCCACTTGTGGATATTCATTATTTAGAGCAGGAGTCACCAACTAAAATTAACCGAGGTCCAAATTTAAAAATTTACCAGAA